>SRPW01000019.1:0-75424 GCA_018360225.1 Claviceps pusilla | reverse complement strand
AAAAAAAAAAAAAAAAAAAAAAAAAAAAAAAAAAAAAAAAAAAAAAAAGAAAAAAGAAAAAAGAAAAAAGAAAAAAGAAAAAAGAAAAAAGGAAAAAGAAAAAGAAAAAGAAAAAGAAAAAAGAATAAAAAAATCACAAAAAGAGAAGGAGAGACGCGAACAGGGACGTAGGAGAAGCCGCACAAGCTGTCCGCCGCCTACCTACTTGTCCATGTATAATTCAAGCCAGGTCGCGACGCCAGCTCGACCGAACGAGCGAATCATAACAAAACATTGAAGGCGACCGACGAGCTCGCAGGCTACCTGTTGGGCCTAGTCTAGGGTGCGCGACGGATCGCTGCTAGCCGCGTTGAGCTGCGCAAAACACAAACAAAGCACCCAGAGACATGGCATTTCATTGGCACACATCGCACGTAACATGTTGTGTTTATCAACGACAACACGTACTTTTCACGTACCTGCTTAAGGCCAGAAAGGCGTGCGCCCTGCATGTGGCCTCGAGTGGAGTCCCTTCTCCGGCCGTTCACGAACCAGATCAAGCCCAGGTACCCACTTGCAGGAGTAGGAGTATTGACACAATCCGTCGTTAGCGCCAAGGCGTCTCTAGGACCACCCGCCCTCCCATGTTCCCAGTTTATCAACCTCCTCCAGCTGGCTTGGGTATAATCTATTGTCTCTTTTCATCGTCCGACCGTTCATTCAATCCGAACCTCCGCTCCCCGGGTAGTCGCGACTGACACATATTTTATATTACCCACGAAACCAACTGGGATCGAAAAGAGCTCAATTCCCAACCAGATTCCAAAGCGCCCGCTTGCTTCGGCCGAGACCTCTTAGGCCGCCATCGCTTTGTAGTCCAGGCTCAGCCCTTTCTCGTTGCCTCCATATACACCGGTAGCGAACGTGCAGGAACGTCAGCTGAGCTGAGGGCGTCAGAATTGCACTCGGAGACTGCGCGCTTCAGTTTTTTTTTTATGCAGCGCCTTGACGGCCATTGTGGCAGCAATCGGTCGCTCGCCGTTCAACACGCTCCGCCGCCGTTGACTCGATATCTTAGCCCGGGCTGATCTCAAAGGCGATGGGACCTCATCCTGAAGAGATGTCGTCATCAAAGTCTACAAATATGCCATCTTCTCAGTCTATCGCCGACGACGAATCGGCCTCAAAATCAGAGCCCGGTCGGATTTTGACTCCTCCACCACCTCTCAATCGAAGTCGACTAGAATCAAAATACGGGCACGGATCCGGCCATGTTAGGAGGACACATAATAGGATGCCGGCTCAAGATGAACCGCAGGTTACAGGGCTGGACCCAAATGCTGTGGAAAGTGCTTTACTACGAGAGCTGCAGCGACCACATCGTGAAAGCACGCCAAGCGCAAGTCCGCACAGGAAGCGGCAGAGGATTAATGGCGATCGGTAAGTGTGCCCGCTCTTGACCATTTTGTCGCATCACGTTTACGATGTAGCTAACAGCGTCCAGCTTCATTCCCACCAGATCTGGCCAAGATCTCCAAGCTAGCTTTAGTTTATTGCATGAAGATGGTTCACCAGCCACCCCCTCGAGACAAAAAAAGCGAACACCACACGGCGAACTTCATTTCCAAAAAAGTAAGAATCCGAGTACCGCTTTGACCTGATTGGATTTTGCTACATATTCTAATATTTTTTGACCGTAGCCGAAGAGGCGAATAGAACATTTTCAACCCTGCTTCGAGCGGAGCTTTTCGAAGATTCTGTACCGCAAGCAACCTCCTCAGCCCTATCTCCCGATAGGACGACTGTGACCTTACCAGGGACGCATACTCATGATGGAACGCGGGCGCACACCCCCCCAAACAACATCAACAACCACAACCTCAACAGTAACCACAACGCATCATCTCTCCCCTCATCGCTAACGCCGTCTACACCGCATAAAAATCTTTTCTCGTACATGTCGCCCCGGCATCACAGTCACGTGGCAGGACACTTGACTCCCTCAAAAACACCTCAAAACCGCCATGGACCTAATTTAGATACCAGAGCTGAAATATATAGCTTGTCTCCAGTACGCTTCGGCAGCCAGCAGATGCTTCTTAGCTCTCGTCGGCAACTCAGGGCCGTTAACAAAGTGCCGTATAAAGTTCTCGACGCTCCCGAACTGGCCGATGACTTTTACCTGAACCTTGTAGATTGGGGCAGCGCCAACGTTCTTGGAGTGGGACTTGGCTCCAGTGTATATATGTGGAATGCTCAAACGAGCAAGGTCAACAAGCTATGCACGTTGGAAGATGATACTGTGACGAGTGTCTCCTGGATCCAAAAAGGTACCCACCTTGCAATTGGTACAGGAAAGGGCCTCGTGCAGATCTGGGATGCTGAGAAGACGCGGAGGCTGAGAACCATGACCGGACACACCGCTCGAGTTGGCTCGCTAGCTTGGAATTCCCACATCCTGACCTCGGGGTCTCGTGACAGATTGATATATCATAGAGACGTCCGAGCTCCTGATCAGTGGTCGAAGAAGCTGGTGGGCCACAAGCAAGAGGTTTGTGGACTGAAATGGAACTGTGAAGATGGTCAGCTTGCCAGTGGGGGCAATGACAACAAGTTGATGGTATGGGACAAACTATCAGAGTCGCCTCTATGGAAGTTCTCCGATCACACAGCGGCTGTCAAAGCTATATCATGGTCTCCTCATCAACGCGGACTTCTTGCATCGGGCGGCGGTACAGCAGACCGCAGGATTATCTTCCACGATACGGTGAAAGGCAGCGTCATCAACGAAATCGACACAGGGAGCCAAGTTTGCAATATTGCATGGTCTAAAAACTCCAATGAGATTGTTTCGACCCATGGGTATAGCCAAAACCAAATTGTGGTGTGGAAATATCCATCGATGACGCAGGTTGCGAGCTTGACTGGACACACATACCGTGTCCTGTATTTGGCCATGAGCCCAGACGGTCGTGTGGTTGTCACCGGGGCAGGTGATGAGACACTAAGGTTTTGGTCCGTCTTTGGACGCCGTCCTGGAACTCGTGAAGAAGGAGAGGCGGGTGGCGGGCGTCTTGCGGACTGGGGCATCATTCGTTGATACTTTTCAAGAAGTCTTGTCACGACTTTGACACCAAATCAATCGTTTTACGATCTCATTCGGGTACTTTGAAGTTTGCCTATCCAGCATTTGCAGCAATTTTCTTTGTTCTGCCTGTTTCAGCCACGAATTGACCAGTGTTGGCAAACTGGATTCAAATGACTATGGGGCGTTGGGAGTGTCTACTTCTTTTTCTTCTTTTTCTGCTTTTTTCTGCCTTTTCTGCTCCTTCTTTTTTTTTGGTCCGTATGTTGGCAGAGAAGCTGCCCGGTGGTTCCAAGCTGAAAGGGACTCAATTTATAGCTCCCTCATGGGGTATGCGCATTCTTTGTCAGCTTGTCAAATACAGATTTATCCTGGACCTTCAGAAGAAAGCGTGTTTGCCACAAAGGCTATAATATCGGGATAAGGAAATGCGTGCAACAGCGGAAGCACATGTTGCTTATGCACAACATAGCGTGTTATCATACAATTACAGTAAAGCATGAGTAGTTTTTGTGCAAGACCATCCTGTCCCTCGCTTCAGTGATATGGTCTTGAGCCTGAACCACGGTTGTGTTCGTCAAGACTCATGATACTTAGATCGTGGGCGCAGTGGTGGAGAGGTGCAATGCGATTTGACCGCGCCTGGCCCCCCGTCTACTGCAAGACATATAGCGACGCATCACCCACTCATGACTCGAATACATAATAGTCAATACGTAAGAAAGTATGGAAGTTGGATTTTGATCCGTATTAAGGACATCAATTAGCAAGGATGGACTATATAGGCGACACAAAATGCAGTCCAGTAATTCGTCTTCTCTTGGCCTCGTAACTCGTGTGATTTTGTTCCTTAATAGACGACCGCCATTCCGACTCTTTCAATGTGAAATGAAAAGACCATAGTTAAAACTCTGACATGTCTCAAAGAAATCCTCTTAAAGCAACTTCCTATAATCCAAGCCGTCTCTCCCGCACAACATCTTTGGCGCCATCATCTGCTCCTGTTGCTCTCATCTCAATGGTCTCGTCAAGAAGTGTTATTCTGTCTAAGCTAGTACGTCGAGCTATTGCAGCACCCGGTCTCGATAAGTGGTTTGAAGAAGACGGACCTTGATGGGAGTCTGTTTGAGTTGCGTCTTGACTGGCACGTGCATCGGCCGATTGCACTTGATGCCCGGCCGAAGGTCCCACAATGCCGTCAGTGTGTGGCGTCAGCAATGGCGATTGTACCATAGGCTCGGGCATTGTCTGCCATTTGAGCACCTCAGCTTTCATTGCCTCCAGCTCCTTCTGAAAACGCTTTCCGAACACGTCGATATAATAGGTCGATCCGTTGTAGATACTCCATGCGAAGACGATGGATAGAAACGATGAAGATGCGAATCGACTATTGAACCATAGTGGGCAGGGAAGCATTGTTAAGACGGCATAGCTGTATTGAATCAGCATAAAAGCTGACTCTTGTAGACCTTCGGGTAGAGATAGAACGATTTTTCCAATCCACGTTTTGGAGTAGGAACGGCGTAGCCATGTGAACGAAGTGGGCCGCCCAGCAGCAATTTTCTCTCGGCGCCTGACAGTGATGAAGAAATAGTAACTCAGCTGCCAAACGGCGTACGGTATGCTGCTCCAGGCAAGCATTGAGAAAACGTTTGCATATGCCGTCGGTGAGCCTGGAGCTGCGTGTTTTATCGCCCAGATAGCCGGAAATCTCGCCTTCTGGTCTTCGGAAGAGAGAAGATGAACTATGCAGTGAAGTGTTGCGCATGGCATGATATGAATGAAGAGCGACGTGACCTTGTCAAGACTGTGGAATACGAGGGAATTGCGCCACATGACGATGGCCACAGCGTTGTTTCCAAAAGCCAGGCAGTAGGTCGAAGTCAGGAGCCGCTTAGAGTTGGGGAAAATCCAGATGCTGAGTAACAGCAGCATGTTGACAAAATAACAGAGATCGGCTAGGAAGTAATGATAGCCGCGCTGGTGGTAGCTGAAGAAGCGAATGGGCATGAAGTAGATGAGCTGCACCGTATACCAGATGTGAAAGTATTGCGGGTATCCCCCGATCAGGAACCCGCTGATAAAGATGTTCATAACACCACATATAAAGGCCACCTTTTCTCTCATACTGATCGCTTTCGTGTCGTTCCACTGTCTGCCCAGCTTATCGACACGTTGTCGCATTTGCTTCCTGTATCGATCAAGTTGCTCATCCGCCGAAGGTACTCTCCTCCTCCATTCTTCGACCATACGGTCGCGAGCGAGCTGAGTCTTGGATTTCAAGGCCTCCTTCGACCGCCGTACTTTGTTCGTCTGAGCGGAGATTCCCTTTTGGAGCTTTTCCAGCTGCTGAGGAAGGGCGAAGTTATCCAGAAGGTCGAGGACAGTCAACCGATCGAGAGGCGGAAAGGGATCAAAATCATCTTGGTAAGAACTACTCCCGGAGAAGGATGGGTTTCGCGATAGTCGAGAGCTTCTAGGTGTGGTTGCCTCTAGGCCCGGAGACTCCAGCATAGCCGAATCAGACGGTACTGCGTCATCGTTGTTTACGGGCGCATTATTAGATTCGGATAACCATGGCAGCCCCTGCTCTGACTCGTCCGCCATTTCCAATGGAACTCTAGTTTCGGGGTTAATCATACCATTGGGCACTGGAATCGGCCGAAGGGTTGAACTGACCTAACAAGAGAGCTTTCTGATCAAAAAAATCGTCAGGTACTCGACAAATTTTGTGCAGTCGACACTGCTGAGAATAACCTGAGCAGATTGACAGGGATCCAGATCACTGAAAACAAGGTTTGTCAAAACAATACTTGACGAGAACAGCAGGCTTCGAAGGGGTCTTGAGATGAATCCGTAACAAGACCAAGACCACGTGGTTGCGGACACGGACAAGGGGACCTTTGCTGCACAACACGTCAACACGCAGCAGATGATAACACGAACTACATCTCAAATAGAGGGGGTTGGATAACTTGAGGCTTGTTCGACTAGCTCATCCAAGAGTGGCCCCATTTTTCGCTCCCAACGCCACAGGCATTCTGTGCGTCGAGGAACGCGCGCCATGGAGATGCCACCAGAGATTCTTGTAAAAATTGTGTAAATAGAATGAAATCGAAAGACATAGCGACTAACTGGCGAAAATCGGTTAGGGTTATTTCTGGAATATTAGGATTAAGGAAAGGGCCAATGGTAGGTCCCAAAAGTTTAGGGTTTAAATATTATCTGATATTTTAAAATGTGTTTTTTTGAAAGTAGAGCAACCCGTGGGAGAAACGACGTACAGAGGTAGGTAGTTGACCAAACCTCATGTTATCGGGAGGTTGCCTCGCTCGAATTCGATGTCAATGACCCAGGCTGCTGTAGTGAAAATCATTGAGAAAGACGCCTGGGTAGCTGGCTTAGTAAGACACGCTCTCCAAGTCGGTAGCGAGGTCGTGGAAATACTTGCAGTGCTGCTACGAGTACGTGCAACACACTTCCAGATAAATTACATAGATGGAATATAACATAGCTCCCAGTGCTATAAAACGTTCCTGCAAGTTTCAAGTACATTTTATATTACGTGAGGCACTCAGCGATCGCAACTTCCGATCCGTCCAGCCAAAAGTTCTGCTGTAGACTGGGCTAAGGCTACAACGGTCGTCAGGCCCTGTAAGAGTCATTCCAATACGTGAAACATGTTGTATACTTGTATTAAACGTAATATATCTTGGTATGGGAAAAAGATATGAAAAAAAAGGCATCAAATAGGCTACGATTAGGTAGAATATAAGCTTCATATTGAAGAAGAAGAAGAAGAAAAAGAAGAAAAAGAATGGTTAATCCATATAATCAAACCATGAAAAACTGGTTTTTGACTGGATGAAGCGGGGTTGCGACTTAGGTAGGTACCTGACCTCTGCCTTACCGGGTGTCTCCAGAGCCTTCTGAACGTGTTGTCGCATCGCCGAGCCGCGACGCGCTACGCCTATTCAAGCTCACGCGAATCGCCAACTGTCCCAGCCTTTCATTTCAGCACGTCGAATCGCAAGCAGACCGCGCCATTCATTCTCGCATCTGGTGTATAACATTGATGTCGAGAATCACGTTGGCTGCGGGCAGTCCTCTTCACATTTGTCTTTCTTTGCGTTACCGATCTCGAACGCTCCCTTCCTCGCGGCAGAACCCAGCAATTTCCCAATACGCGCCTCGATCTAGACGTGCTCAGCGCATGTCAACGCGAATATGGGCAAATTAATTCGCTTAGAACTTTTCAGTAGGTACATACAGAAACCTCTGGTCGACTACTTCTGACAATCTCTTCAGATTTCAAATCCTACAAAGGCCATCATACCCTTCTCTTCGGGGACTCATACTTTACGTCAATCATCGGGCCTAATGGATCCGGCAAATCCAATTCGTATGTTGAAAGCAGCACTAGTGGTTCTGAGTCGTCTCAAGACATCTTCTAATAATGCTTGACTCTCTTAGCATGGATGCCATATCGTTCGTTCTCGGTATCAAATCATCACATCTACGATCTGCACACCTAAAAGATCTTGTTTATCGCGGGCGAGTATTGAAGACTTCCAAAATAAACGATAATGGATCGGCAGAATCCCACAAGGAGGGCCAGGATTCGGCCGGCTCAGATGAAAAGGCTTCCAGAAGCGACCCCAAAACCGCATGGGTGATGGCAGTTTACGAGGATGATGCCGGTGATGAACAACGATGGAGGCGGTCAATTACCTCATCAGGCGCGAGTGAATATCGTATAAACGACAAGGTTGTTACCGCACAGCAATATAACGAAGCGCTCGAGTCCGAGAACATACTCATGAAAGCACGCAACTTCCTGGTCTTCCAGGGCGACGTCGAAGCTATTGCGTCGCAGTCCCCACAAGATCTTACTCGTCTCATTGAACAGATATCTGGCAGTCTTGAGTACAAGGCAGAATACGAAAAACTTCAAATTGAAGCCGAGGAAGCCGTCGAGAATCAAAATTTCCAGCTGCATCGTCGCCGTGGGATAAACTCCGAGATCAAGCAGTACCGGGAACAAAAGAAGGAAGCTGACAGCTTCCAAAAAAAGACAGAAGAAAGGGACGCCGCTATCGTTGCACATTGCCTCTGGAAGCTATTCCACTATCAAAGAGCAATGGACGAATCAAGTGCCGCGATTCAAAATCACCAGGAAGATTTGAAGGAATTGAGGCGCAAAGTGGAAGCCTATGAAGCTAATCTCGACAATGCTAGACAGGGGCAGAATGAAACGGGTCGACTGGTATCTCGAACAGAGAAGCAGATCAAGCTGAAAGAGAGAAGCATAGAAGACAAGCAAAATAATCTAGTGCCTTTCGACGAAAAGGTTCACGAATCATCTCAACTGGTTGAAAAGCTACAAACACAGTGTCAGAAAGTCACCAAGGAACGAGATGAGCAAGCCATCATTGTAAAGAAAGTGCAAGCTGACATTGAAGCTGTCGATAAGGCACAGGCGGTTTTTGAAAAGGAGACTCGGGATCAGCTGAAGAAGCAGGGTCGAGATATTAGCGAAGCAGATCGCAGAGAGTACAATTCGCTTCGGGCCCAGGTCATGTCTCGTTCAGGAGCCAACCTGGCCAAGTTGGAAAATTTTGAGCGACAGCGCAAAGCTGACGAGGTCACTGTGAACAACTTGCGAGGAAAGCTCGACAGCATTACCGCTGCGATTGAAAAAACCGAAGCCGAACTGCAGAACATTGGTGAGCGCAAAGCTTCTGCAGAGGTGGCATCTCGGGAAGTTTCAGAGGAGATTGCAAGCAAGAAAAAAGAGTTCAATCAGCTCCAATCGGAACGTGTTAGGACCAACCAAAAGCGAACCGAGCTCGAAGAAAAACTGGAGGATGTGGCCCGAAAACTGCGAGAGGCCGATGATGGTCGACGTCAAAGCGACCGCGAAACTCGACTGAAGGAGATGGTTACGTCGCTTAAACGAATGTATCCCGGAGTTCGTGGCCGAATCGGGGATTTGTGCACACCAAAACAGAAGAAATTTGACGAAGCCGTCATCGTGGCACTTGGACGAGATTTTGACTCCGTGATTGTTGACACGGAAAAAACCGCAGTGGATTGTGTACAATACTTGAAGGAACAGAGATTTCCGCCTGTGACCTTTATCCCCCTGGACAACATCAAGGTTAGCGCAGTAAACTCAGCGATCAAGGGTTTTACAGGGGCCAGATTAACCATTGATACCATCAATTTCGACGCGTCTATCGAACGAGCAATTTCATACGCCTGTGGCAGCTCCGTGGTCTGCGACAACTTGGGCGTCGCAAAACATATTTGTTACGAAAAAAGAATACCAGTCAAGGCAGTCACTCTGGAGGGCTATATTATCCACAAAGCTGGCCTGATGACTGGTGGGCGAGGCCCTGAGCCAAAAGGAGGAAAACGCAAGTTTGAGGAGGTTGATGTGCAAAACCTCCAACGCCTGGCGGCAAAGCTGAAGGAAGAAATAGACCGACTGCCGAAGTCTGACCGGCGTGGAACGCTCGAAGAATCACTTCAAATCGATCTGACAGGACTCTCGAGGCGTCTCGTCGCCATCAAGGAGGAGTTGGTTGCTTTTGGCAAGAACTGGACTAGCAAGAAGCGCGAGGTTGATAATTTGAAGAAACAACTCAGGGATCTGCAACCCAAGTACAATGACCAACTCCAGCAATTGGAGAACGGCACCACGACCGTCCAAAAGTTTAGGGATGCGGTCGCCCGGGTAGAAGACGAAGTATTCGCCGAATTCTGCAGAAAACTTGGTTACAGTGATATACGGGCGTATGATGCATCTCAAGGAAAACTTGAACAAGAAGTGTCAGAGAGACGAAATCAGTTTGAGGTTCAGAAACAACGTCTGGAAAACCGGCTCAAATGGGAAGTCACGAAGCATAGTGACACAGAGACGCGCATCAAGAGAATGGAAGACAATATACGGCGACTAAAGAAAGACATCAAATCGTACTCTATCGAAAAGGCAGAAATCGAATCGAACATTGGTAGAGAACAAGACGAACTGGATGCTTTACGAGAGATGCTGGACGAGCAGAGGGCTGATCTCCGAGACAAGAGTCAGAAAGTCAGCGAGGCCCGAGCTGAGCTGCAAAAAAGGAGCAAGGATATCGAAGCACGTCATCGTGAGATTAGTTCTTTGGAAACAATGGTACAAAAGAATAGCGCAAGCAAGTCGGCACTGCTTCGAAGATGTCGACTTGAACAGATTCAAATCCCGCTTGTGGAAGGTACACTCGACAATCTTCCCAACGAAGACGATCTCCTGCGACAGGACCCTGATGCCATGGATGTGGATGGCGATGACGAAGAGATGATGGACCTCGCCTTGGATGACCACGGAATTGCAATAGATTTTACAGGACTGGATAGTGAACTGAAAAAGGTAAGTGTCTATCACAATATAGTTCACCGACTGAAGATGAATTTGTAATGATTTCAAGTGGTCGTTAACCAAAAAAAAAAAAAAAAAAATACAGTCCGATGATAGCGAGGTCGAGACGCAACTGACGGAAAGAATATCGATGCTCACCTCCGAACTTGAAAAACTGAACCCCAACATGCGAGCCATGGAGCGTCTAGAGAGTGTCGAATCAAGACTCAAACAAACCGATCAAGAGTATGAGGATTCCAAGGTCGCCGCACAAGCTGCCAGGGATGCATTTGGCAAGGTCAAACAGCTCAGATATGATCTCTTCAATCGTGCGTTTACGCACATTCAGGATCAGATATCGCATGTTTATAAGGACTTGACGCGATCTGAAGCATATCCGCTAGGCGGACAGGCTTACCTCGACATTGAAGAAGACACAGACATGCCATACCTCTCTGGCATCAAGTATCATGCCATGCCCCCACTGAAAAGATTCAGAGACATGGAGCACCTATCCGGTGGAGAGAAGACAATGGCTGCCCTGGCGCTTTTATTCGCCATTCATAGTTATCAACCTAGTCCTTTCTTTGTATTGGATGAGGTAGATGCCGCTCTCGACAACGCCAATGTGGACAAGATCAAAAAGTATATTCGTGAACATGCTGGTCCTGGAATGCAATTCATTGTCATCAGTCTCAAGACTGGACTTTTCCAAGATTCTGAAAGCTTGGTTGGTGTTTACCGAGATCAAGAAGTCAACAGCTCAAGGACATTGACTTTGGATGTGAGTGATACGATGCAAAAACACCCTCAAGAACGACGACGAATTTTTTTTTATGCTAACAAACTTCTCTAGCTGAGAAAATACGTATAGGCAATCCTTGACGTCTCACGTCAACTCCTAGCATCTCATCGTTTCTCAACTAAGCAGGGAGCTGGCGTTACCGACTAGCACCCTTCTTAGGATTTCTGTGTTCTTTTTTCTTTTTCTTTCTTTTTCTGTGTTTTTTCTGTTCTTTTTTCTGCTTTTTGTTTCTTTGTCTTTGGTTTTCCTGCCAAGTAACGTTGACAATCTGCATGATAGCCGGGTGGCAGTTGTTGACCTGACGACTAATCTTTAGTCGACAAAGTTTTTTGTGTGTCATGTAGCGGAGCGGCGCGAAAATATGGAGCGGGAGACGGACATCTGACTCTGTTGGTTTTGTCACTTTTTGCTCTTTATGTAATTCTAGATAATATGAGCTACGTGCATGATGGCGTTGTGTGGTGTGGTTGAAACCCACATTTTATGAAAATCTAGGTAGTTGCTCTAAAAAACATGCTAGTAATGACAATCATCGAGTATTGGTTGTATGCAGAAGCAGACGGTATAGACAGCTGGGTTTCTGCTGTTCTTGACAAGTCGCAGATCCGAAGCTGGAACGGCATGCATTCATGCCAATGCCCTTGGTGTTGATCACGATAAGATGACAGCGTTTCGCGTGGCTGACGATGGAGATGGAGCGACCCACCAGCCGCCTAACATGTGGAATGTTCCTGCTGCCTGCACCAGCATTGATGAGATATCCTCAACCAGACTTGAATGAACTGAGTCACAGCAAAGGGGCGTCCCCGTCCAGAGCGGCCAGATACCGAAAGTAGCCTACGCGATGTACAAGAGCCGCTTGCATGCGCGCAGCCGGATTCATCTCCCGTCCTCGTCCTTGAATCCACGCCACAACAACGGTGTCGGTGCCCGCGATGCTCTTCTCCGCGGCTATTGTGCCCCCCAGGTACGGCACAATGGGAGCACAAGTGACGCAAGGTCTGGCAGTGTCAGAAAAGTCGTCTTCTCGGGCATCCAGCCCACCGGCATCCCACACTTGGGCAACTATGCTGGCGCCCTTCGACAATGGGTTCAGCTGCAACATGAAGAACCAGCAGACACGAAACTGATATACTCCATCGTCGATCTCCATGCCGTGACCACGCCACAGGACCCAAACACGCTCAAGCGGCACAAGAGACAAACTCTTGCCACTCTGTTGGCAATTGGCATCGACCCGGAGCGATGCACGCTGTTCTACCAATCCTCAGTAAGTCATTGTCTTCTTGGGGCTATCTATTCTGTCCAGCCTCGCTTACTACTCGTAGAGTACTGAGCATCTCACTTACGTTCTTTTTTCATCTTCTTTTTTCGCTTTGCCTTTTTTTTCTTTTTGCGTTTCACTTCTTCTCATGTATTTCTCTTCTAATTTCGTTGGCTCTAGGTTCCGGCTCATTCAGAGCTCATGTGGATTTTGGCATGTACCGCATCCGTTGGCTATCTATCTCGCATGACTCAATGGAAGGTAATAAGTCGCCCGCCTAGGAAAAAAAGGAAAAAAAAAAGGAGCATTCTACCTCAAATTTCTACATGTTACACACTTGAACCTCCTCGGTCGGGAGACTGCGCAAAAGGACTAACCATTCACTTCATCAATCAAGCAAAAAATAAAACTCAGTGCTGGAAGTTCATCAGAAGAGCGCCAGGTCGATAATCGACTCAAACTTGGTCTCCTGTCCTATCCTGTCCTCCAGGCTGCCGACGTTCTCGTGCACAGGTAAGTATGAATTTGCTGCGTCGTCTAATGCGGCCAACCAAAAAAAGAGAGGAAAAGGAGAGAAAAGATGAAAGATGAAAGGAAGAAAGTAAGAAAGAAATAAGGAAAAGGAAAAAACAAAAGAAAAGAAAAGGAATTAGGCGCCGCGTAAATGCTTAAACAACCCAATTTCTTTCTAGAGCCACACATGTGCCTGTTGGCCATGATCAGAAGCAACACTTGGAATTTGCCCGAGAATGCGTCACCAACTTCAACCATGCCTATGGAACTCATTTAGTTCACCCACAGACCATCATCCGTATGTACAATTGCGAACCTTTTTTCTTCCAATTCTTCGCATGGCTCACTCAATCATCCCATTATAGCTCCCGTCCACAGAATCATGTCACTTTCAGACCCAACGTCCAAAATGTCCAAATCGGACAAGACAGCTCGTTCGAGGGTCTTGATCACAGACACTCCGGATGAGATCCGGGCAAAGATCTTCTCAGCAATGACTGACTCCATCACTAGCGTTTCTTATGATCCTGTACAACGTCCTGGAATATCTAATCTCCTTTCTATATTATCCGTCTTCGATGCTGGCAACAGAACTCCGCAGGATCTTGCCCAAGCATACAGCACAGCTCATCCCCGTCTTCTCAAGCAAGCAGTTTCGGACGCGATTATTGCCGGACTTCAAGGTGTCAGAAGTCGTTATATGAAGCTTATGGATGAAAATAATGACTATCTAGATCAAGTGGAAGCGGAGGGAACACGCAAAGCTCGACAAAGTGCAGAAGAGACTATGGACATTGTCAGATCAGCGACGGGGCTGTAAATCTCGCACGAGTTGGCCTTTGCCCATGTCTCTGTATCGTCATACCCTCTTTTCGATTTTATTAGATATCCTGTACCATATAGAGCGCTTTGTAAGATGCCAGACTGTTTGCCGCATTTGTCACGATATCGCATGTCATAGATCATCCACTCAACTAATACTGACTGACGCACATTCATGCTTGCTTCGTTACTGATCGTGACCTTTCCAGACCACGGTGGTGTCTCCTTGATGTGTTGTACTTGGTATAGCGATTAAAGTCAATCATGAAGCGTACGCGAAGCTACTGCCTCTTGCGGATAGCCAGAATTCTCGAACAACCTGATTGGTAGCGCGTGACCCTCTGAGACTGAGTCCGAAAATGTCAGATACCATATGTAAGCATGTCTCTTATGATAACGGCAGTGACTCACCTCACTAATTTCTTAACGAACACTGACTTTTCCTCTGGGGAAATCTTATGGCTCGGAAAGGACTCGTGATGGAGACCAGCTTCAAGCCATTGTTTTGCCATGGGATAGCGATTGATGAGTTTCTTGATTGGCTCACTCAATCGATCCAACTCACTCCTTGATGCACGTCCACCCACGTTTCTCGCTATGCTCTGACCAATAAGGGGTCCCAAGGTCTCCATAGCTTGCTTTGCGGCGTCCAGGATTCCCGAATCGCAGTTTTTCAGAGTTATAAAGTTTGACTGCACCACGTGTTAGATCCAACGTCGATGGCAGTTGGTGCATTCTCAACATGCGTGTGCAACGGTACCAGGAAGTGGGGACACAAAGAAAATTAAACGTATGAAACCAGCAGACGTACCCAAAACTCCGCGGCAGCCCCTTTAGGCAATGGCTCATTGCCATCTAGGACCTGTATTGTAAATAGAAAGAAAAACTCGGCAGTTGCTGGAGATTGCAGCGCCAGCAAGGTGCTGGGGCTCTTCGTGAGTAACCGCGAAGCGAATTCGATGCCATTCTGTGATAGTTCCGGGTCATGCTCTGGCTCTTCTCAGAGTTAACAGGTTTGTCTAAAAAAAAGCGTATCAGAGCACGAAAAAAAAACCTTACCAGGCAGGGCTTGTAGCAGTGTGACTACCCAGAGGAACAAAGATGCAAAGACATTATTCTCCGAGCTACCGCCTCGCACGCGAAGAGAACTGATAAATGAGCAAGCTGTTGTGACAAACAGACCCGGTCTTGGCACTTGAATACTGTGCGCCGTGAGGTACGTCACAATAGTATCCATATCCAGAACGAAAGGACCTGGTTCGCACTCCGCGAACCCACAGCGAAGGATAGCACAGCTCAGTTCCGTGACCTCAGTATTTTCACCAAAGTGATTCTCGGTATCCATTAGTAATCCGATAACGTCTCTGTGTAATGAAGCCAGCCGGGAGTCTTGTTCACTAAACGGTGACGAGATATTGTCAAGATCAATGGCTGACTCGGTAGGAGATTGGAACCCTTTACCGACACTCAACAGACATCTGAGGGCTTTAAGAACTATATGCAGTGAGGGCCGTTCACTGACTGTATTGTCCAAACAACGTTGCCCAGAGCACGGCAGCTCCGCATCGCCTGACCAATTGATGAGCTGTTTCGCACGACGAACATCGTCTTCTATAAAGCTGAGTAACCTGGAACAAGTATGGCTCCGTTGATTCCCGTCAGGAATTGCCTGCGCGACACAAGCAATACCGCCAAGAACCTTTTCACTGGATAGGCAGTCGAGTTGCCCACATGCGGCTAATTTCTGATACTCGGCCAAAAAGCTCTCTGTTTCCGGGTAAAGATGGTGTCGGCAAGAAGAGCATAATTGATGTATAGACTTGGAGGCATTTGGCGCCAGATGTCTGTCTCCCAGGAGATCGAAAAGAAGTCTCAAGGCGGGAGCAAGCGATAAAACGTTCCTTTCGAAATAGTCCGTATATTGCTCAACAAGGTATAGACAAGTTTGCTTCGTGCGGTGAGGTATGCCAGAGTTAGACGAGTTGAGCCTCGAAAAAAGGGACGAATTAAAGACGGTACCCAGTGCTTCATCAAGCTTCCCATCTTCTTTTACACAATCAGAAAGACCAGCAAGACAGAAGGCAGCAGCTTCCAGGCGCAACCATGCCGAATCATCCAACGCTGCGAGAACCAGTTCAGCGAATGTAGTGACCAATCGAGCACCACACAAACTGTACGTAGACTGCAAAAGGTCAACAACATCTTTTCGGGCATCTGCGAAGTTGGCCCTATCAGATTGATCCCAGTCGCTGATTTCTTCTATCGATGGATACTTTATTTTCTGCCACGCGTTCGAGATGGCTTCCAGAACAAGCTCCATGGCCTGCTCAGCCCAAGGCACCGCAGCAATGTCACTTGAACAGAAAGAATCCGAGATGGCTTCTGTGAAACTTGACCAGAACTCAATGGCAGGGACGAAAACTTTGTCCTCAATAACCGGAAGGCCATTGGCAGTAAGAAGTCCGCATAACTTGGAGAGAATTGCTCGACATCGGGGATCATTACCCTCCATTAACCACTGACACCTCTCTTCACCGAAAGCCAGTATCAAGTGTCCAAATTGAGCCGAGTCAAAACTATCGTCTCCTTGCACAAGACGTGTGCACCATTGGTCCGACCAGGGACTGACAAAGAGATCTGCTAATAAGTCCAGATCGTGGTCTGTCAGTAGAGACGGATAGCCGCAGAGAATTTCAATCATAAGTTCTGCTGAAGACCCAAATTGTGATTCGACAGGTATAAGAGTGATAATTATAGGCAGAAGTTTTCGAAATAGAGCGATGACCTGCCCATCTTGAGACGATATCTTCTGGACAAAGACAAGCCAAGCCTGGAGAGGAAAGTGTTAGAACTTTTTCCATGCATTATTTTATCTTTCCTATTTTTCTTCTCCTCTCTCTCTCTCTCTCTCTCTCTCTCTTCCTTTTCCTTTGCTTTTCTTTCTTTCTTTCTTTCTTTCGTTCTTTCTTGAGAAAATAAAATAAGGGAGGAGGTAAGTACCTGCAAACATCTCATTGCGTCATCCCCAATGGCAGACAGATGGCGGAGTGCCAGGCATTCGGTCACGATGCTAGCAACGTCTGGTGCTTGACGCACGATCGTGTCATACAACCCGAAGCTTCGATTTGTTAGCATGTAATCATCTGTTAGCACATTTATTTATTTCACTTACTTGCTTATGGCATTCAAATCAATCTTGGTGGCATCTTCCAAAACACTGGTGATAACCCACAGCACTGCTCTGAGATGATTTGTCTCGACATTTACAAATAGATTCGACATCTCATGGTCGGAAACATTCAGACAGAATGGATCATGGTAGCATTTAGATAGCAAGCAAGCAATCAAATGACGGACGTAATTTGGCCAGAAGTGGTGAAAATGAACAAAATACGTTGCCAAGGCGGATGAGAGCTTGCGTGGGACCAACGAGTTCGTGGAGGTTTGGAACGAATCGAGGTACCACTCAGTCAAGTGCATCAAGAGTTCTTTCGCATTTTCCTCGCTTAGTGAAGTGCTACGCATGAAATAAGCCAAGGTACGACGTCTATTGAGCCTGGCAACATACCTCTCTCTGTTGAGCTTTATGATGATGGTGAGAGCCCCAAAGAAACGAACCTTCTCGTCGGGTCGCTGAAGTAATTCACGGGCCAGGATCCAGGCCTGCGGCAAGGACTGAAAATTGGACAGCAGAGCTTGGTTCGTGGCTATATTCTCTGGTGTTTTCGACTCATACAACGACAAGATCAGCTGCCGAAGATATCGTCAGTGATTACCATGCATGCAGTGGTCCGATAAATGGCAACCGTCAAAAAACTCGGGGTGACATACGGCCTCTACTCTATCGAGACTCCAGGGAAACGCGTTGTCTTCCATTATTAATGGCTTTGATGGGGGAAAGCATGGCGATAAGGCATCATGATTGACAAAGTCGTCGGTGCTAGGCTGCAAAACGATTTTCGTAGGAGCAGAGCAGAGCACGAGCACGAGCAGGTGGGGGAGGGGTCGGGTCAGCGTTGCTTAAAAGTTAGGCCGTTGGTTTGCGGCCAGAGCGCGCGCAGTTACAAACAGAGCGGCCCAGCCTTTCAACAGCCTTTTCTTTACCAAGCTTCTCTAATTTCTCCACGTCGCTGGAGAGCCTCGCACAGCAACCTGGATAGTCAGTCGCAACCCTGACAGCCTACGATTGGCCCAGATGTTGTACACAGATAGATTAATTATGCAACGACGGAGATTCTGGTTCATTGGCGAGGTTCAAAATGCCTTGCCGTTGCCACTTGAATTGTGACCCGCTGTGCGCGAAGAAGGTGAAGAATAGGAATGAACAATTGAAGAACAAAACAACTAGGTAGGTACATGGCGGTTTTCAACTGGAGCTTATTGACGGCGGCTGACGCAGGCCATTTGCTTCTTGGAATCGACGACTGCTGAGCAGCTCTTCTACCTTGGAGGAGGTTCCCAGAGATTTCGTCTGCCCTAAGTGTGACCAGAGAGCATCAACCTCTGCCAGCTGCGTCTCTCTTGCCCCATTTTCGACATCTACACCAACCCCAGCCGGGCCGAATTCCCATATGTTGGCTTTCATTCCCACCCCGTAGAACTGGTGCTTTCGCAAGTAAGATAGCCATAGTTGCACTGTATCGGGATTTCCATCCTTGATCTGAATCATACGTCTTAATGTCACGCGTTCAAAATTTTCCTGCGCTTTTTTGAATATAAAATGACTCTTCGGAACAGTCCATCGCTCCGTTATTCTAGGCAGCGGAACCGGCCCGTAAGCTGGCAGGCCGAGATAATAGGCAGCTCGGAGGGCAAAGTCGGAGAAAAATTCGAGAGGCTGGACGCTGAAAGACCGCAATTGCAGATCGCATGATGGTATTCCAAACTCTGCTTCACGTTTCAAAGGCTTGAGGTGGATGGACTGCAGAGCCCTTGGTCGGCGAATGACCCTCTCTGTGGAAGAGTCGGAACGGTTCGGAGAGGTCGAATATGATTGAATCGTGATATTCTGCTCTCGTTTGGGAAACCTGCGGACATATTAGTGGTACTGCCCTATTTTGTGCGGCGAGTATGTTTTTGGTTAACCAACAGCGACATGGATGATTTTCGAAGGGTAGGATGCGTTGCAGAATGCATCAACGTTCTGCACCCATGACCAGACGCTATCGCGCCCAAAGGCCGGTTTGCATGCGAGATGCGCATCCTAGCAGCTGTATGGGGATGTGTTGGATGCTGGCCTTGTACGAACAATGGCAAATAGACATTTCGCGGTGCTGGGTGAAGTGTTGCGAATGCGACTACGTTGAGAAAAAAAAAATGGGGCAGGGAGGGGAGCAAAAGAAGACGCACGGACGTGTCATTTTAACAAAAGGTACGACGTAGCTTGAAGAACTTACCTACCTAATAGTTTTATAAACAAACATCAACATTATAATTCGTCCAGTCATTCACTTTCTCTTCCTCCCTTTTCTTTTCCTCTAGAAAAAAGAAAGGAGGAAATGAAAACCAATTTGTATTAAACGCGATATTGTCTTCATTAGAATTAACCTCTACGTTGTACACGACAGCTGCTGTGCCAAGATCCTCAATCACCATTGAATCCTGCTACAACGCTGTGAGGCACGCATACGCCGTTGTGGCTTTACAGAAAGCCGTAAAACTAAATATTGTCTAGGCACAACGTTAACTTTTTATCCTCGCCAGCATCACTTGAACTAGATTATGATTAAATCATATAGTCGTCGTTTCGACCGCACAAAGCCGGACGTGTTATTGTTGATCATTATACGTGGTAAGTCCCAACACAATGGCGGAGTGCTGCAGAATCTTCCAGATTCGTGTTGACATCATGCAGGCGTCCATGTCCACGGCAGCATTGTTAAGGAAGACGCTTCGTGGCTGTCGTAGAGCATGCCAATTTGATGATCGTTGATAAATTGCTGTGATGCAAAATGAAACGATATCATGCAACTGCGATGACAGCCACAGGGGTTATAGTAGAATACCATCCATTTATATTCTTGATTAACAGTGCATCTTTCTCACATTTCGGCTTTCCTACTCGGTGAGACCCAAGGTGGAATATCATCTGCGAGGATGCGATCGATTGTAAGATAGACGGCACTAACATCTCAGCTCTGCTTGGAAAAGATGGCATCCGTGTTCAGTTTTGCCGTTTTCGCCGTTGGGACACAAGTTTTTTATAAAAAGCCTTTTTGCCTGACGTCTTGTCACGTTGAATGCCTGCATATTTAACTTGCAGTTTTTGTTTATCCACAGAGTCCAGGACTTCTTCCAGGATCGTGTTCTTTCGCTCTTTGCGGGTAAGTCTTGAACTGTAAAAGTCTGTTGGTCCAGCGACAACCTCTCCAATCTGGGAATAAGCTGGCGCGTTGGCTCTCAATGCCTTTTTTTGATGTTTTGGATCCAGAAGGCCTCGCATGCGCAGCAATTGCCATTCGCGCTTGAATTCAGGCGTCATGTTTGTCTTCGGCAGGTCGAACCAATCGGATCCTGCAGTATTCTGTCATTGTTTTAGCGACATTCTACGAGATGAAGGTACTCGCAGGGAGATGTGACCAAAAAGAACTCGAAGCTGTGAGTGATTCAGAGTAACTATGATATGAAAGACATCACTTGATCAAGAGACCATGATCCAAGACGGAACGAGCCTCATGTCAGAATGCCGAAAGCGGCTGCTTCTCATCACCATCACCAGCATTCAAGTCTATTCAGGACAAGTAAAGACAAATGAGAAAGAAAGAGAAGAAACAGGTGAGGAAGAAGGAACGGTCAACAGTTAACAGGAAGACGAATAGGGAAATTGCGTAGCAACCTACATTCTTCTTTGCGGCCCCAGTCATTGCGATCTGAGGTTGGCGAACGCTGAGTTTTTCTTCCTTGACATTTGGCATGGAAACATCACGGGATAATTTCACGGCCGGAACAGCGTTTAGCTTGGAGTCGGGAGGATGTGACTGAAGCCGCTCTTCGGCTTGACTCAACAAGTTATCAATACAACTAGTTGTAATTTCGGGCATGATTGTCGTGATCGTCGACGAAGGACGTGACACTGCCGCCTGCGGTTGGATGCCACCATCTGGGTCCTGAACGGAAAGAAAAAAATTTAGCAACCAAAATTTGATTGAAGAGATCAGACTGTCGGAAAAAAAAAATATTACATAATACAGGTAATTCTAGGCCAATCACATCATGGCTCGAAGGAAAACGCGCCGCGGCCACGAGACCCACCTGATTCGCTGATGAAAAGCAGCTTTGCCTGAAATGTGAAAGGCATTGGGCGCTCTTGGAGGGACTCCACGGACTGGGCTCATTCATCCATACACACATCGTTCCTCCAACTGCATCGCCTCACGAACCAGACTGCGCCGTCAAACGTGTCGTCGGTCAATCTGCGCGCATCGCCACAATTATAGCGCAGTTTGCTGCGACCCCATCCTACAAAGTGATTCCGATATTGTGCTTCAAATAGGATCGAACAACTGATTAGGCTCTCATTAGTCGACCAGAAGAGCTGATAGGTAGTGGAACGACCTTAATCCTTGCCTTTATCTGGTTTCATGAACATCGGCGCCGCTCTTATCGACATGGACACTCAAAATCAATCTCAGCAAGCTCATGCACAGCCAAATCGGCCAGCTCCAGCCTACGACCCTTCACATGGTGGCCACTATGGTATGCATGTCATGTTTGTTAAATCCACGCGTGTCTTTTTTGTCCTGTCTTTTTTTGGGATGTTTTTTTTTTTACTAACAACGGATCAACTACAGGAGCCTGTGTAGCAGTCGGTTCAGTCTTTGCCATTCAAACTTAGTATTCATTCATAGCTGACAATCCATCAGCTCGCTTCGGATGGCTTCGCTGCCGCTGATCTTTACAACGGTCCTTGGGCCAATGTATGTCGGCCGTCCCTGGCCTATGTCGGAACCTTACATGCTACTAATTAACATAATTTTTTTTGGTCTACAGGTTCACCAAGGATTGACTGGCCAGTATAAAGATATCCTGACGACTTATTGGCAGCGAATTATAACGCATCTGGAGTCGGACACGCATGATTACAAGATTCATCAGTTGCCGCTTGCACGCATCAAAAAGGTGATGAAAGCAGACCCTGACGTCAAGATGATTTCAGCTGAGGCCCCCATTCTTTTTGCCAAGGGCTGCGATATTTTCATCACTGAGTTGACCATGCGTGCCTGGATCCATGCGGAGGAGAACAAACGCCGCACCCTTCAGAGGTCGGATATCGCATCGGCTCTGGCCAAATCTGACATGTTCGATTTCTTGATTGACATTGTCCCCCGGGAGGAAGCTTCATCCCATGCTAAAAGAACCGCCGCACAATCAGCTGGAGGCGCTCAGACAGTCCCTGCACCTCCCGGACAAGCGCAAATGCCTGGGCAACACGCCAACATGGCGCAGCCAAACCATCCCCCTCACGCTATGGCCCCCGCGGACTACATGAGCGGCCATCACCTCGGTGCCGACCAGGACTATCGACAGAATCCTAATATGTATGCTGCTCAAGTTCCCCCTGCACCTCCAACCCCATATGGCCAGACGCAAGCTCCAGCATCGATGTACGGGGAAATGGAAGGCATGTATCCGTATAATGCCATGCAAGCGCAACAAGTGAGCTCGTCCCGTGTCCCCCCCTTTCGTCCCTGCTCCTCCTCTGCCGCGTGCTGCTTACCTCCTGCCTATCTCCCAAACAACAAGCAGGATCGGCAATACGGACACTGCCAGATGCCTGATGCTAACATATGAAATAGGCACCAATGTCATCCGAGGAGTTCGAGTAGTTCGAGTAGTAAACAAATTTACGCAGCAGCCAGCAGAATTTCGAAGCTATGAGACTCTCGGCTCCTTTCAAGAGAACCACTTTTGGGTCGTCCTTTTCTGCTTTCTGTGCATGTACGTTGATCAAAGGTTGCAAGTTCTCATTATTGGGCTGGTCAAGCGTATGAATGTATGTTTTCACTAGCCACGAGCCGTACTGGCACGCTTCTCGCTTGAATGTAGCCACTGTGTGGAACTTCATTAATGATTTCTTCAATCACAACTGAATATCCGCATGCCTGTGCGTAATACAGACAATCACTAAACTATTTCGTCATGCCAAATCGAGATGACAGATTGGAGAGTGGCGCCGATCTGCCAGGAAGTTGTGACACTGGCGTTAATCTAGACGCTGGTTTAGCTGTGCAACTTTTGAAAGCTATTTTTGCAAAGACTTACTTTTCCAAGAGTATAGGCCCATTTAGAGCATCTACACGACCGTATTTCTTATTTCGAATGGAAATATCGAAGAATTCTTCATGGTTATCTGATGCCATCAAGTTGATTGTTTGTTGTAGTTCGTCCAGATTTTCACGAAGCATTTGCCCGTTTTCCAGACTACTAACAAACTCGGTTAAATATTGCACATCTTGTGCTAATGCTGTTACTCCGTTACTGTTGATATTCTTCACTTCAGCAGATAGAGGCAATGCCTAAGGACAGATTAGTAACAGAATTGACATCGGAAGAGGGAAGGATGTAGGCATACTAAGATTTTATTTGCGGCGTGTGACAGAGCATCGAAGTAAATAAGCTCTTTAATCTCTCTTGGGAGCCCCAACAATGTCGAGTTCATAATGTTAGAAAGGTATCGAGTCAACGTTTGCATATAACTGCTCGGCTCTGAAGCCACGTTCACGGCCAACCTATTTTTATACGTAAGGTTATCATGAAGGACTAAAACTCGAGGGCCCAAGATTTTCACTAACCAATCGTATTCCGCAGTATCGACTAGATCGTCAATTTTACTGTTTACAAGCTCAAATATTCGCTTTTCTGCCGTCTTTTTGTTGTTGCGAAACTCTTCCGTGGCATTCAATTTCAGCGGACCGCCGGCTGAGGACGAGGACCGTGCTCGGATCAAGAGCTGCTCTAATTCTTGACAGGCAATCTCAAAATGTTCGAGGTTGATGAGGATTTGTACTATCTGTCCAAGATATTGCGAAGAGAGTCTTTCGACTAATGATTTGCAAACTTTTTCGGTGAGGAGTTCGTCCAAGGACTGTTGCACTATATCAGCAGGAAGAGCATGTGGGGAGAAGAAGGTGAGAGAAAAAGGTCGGTACCTTGCGCAAGGTCTCATCGATAACTTCAGCATGTTGAAAGTGATCATCCGAAAAAAAATAGAATTGGTTGAGGAAGTTGCGAACATCGATGCAGCAAAGGGGATACATCTGGGAGAAGGGCAGAACGCAAGGGAATCTAGAATCGCCCGCGCGCCGTTAGAAGTGTCGATTGAAAGGCTAATGCAACACTTACGTCACTTCTTCGAGAGGCTGGGTTTGTATGAACCAGCTAACATTAATAACCTTTTCGTATTCCTCTCGAGAATTGATCGCCATGGGCATATAGTCGTCGGTCGACACAATCTATTTCGCATCTATACGTGAGCCTTGACCAGTGGTCTAACGATCTCGCCTTTCCAAAGATTGTCTCACCTCTTGAAAATCGTCACTGAAGCGGTGTTTGAGCAACTCCGCATATTTATCGAATAGTCTTAGGAGAAATGTATCGAGAGTTGTTACAGAATAACCCCATCTCTGTGAATTGATTAGCAAGTCCAGTAAAAGATCTAAGAATTATTTGGAGCGCTACTCACCTCCATAGTCTGCACGAATAATGCGATGAAACCCTTTATTTTGAGCAAGACTTCTGCGCTGCTCACATCGTTCAACGCCCGCGCTGTGAGATTTATGGCAGCACTGCACATAGATTCCCAAAGCTCTTCCACCTGTTGGTGGGAGCTGGTCAATATCTCATGACGACGGTGCAAGAAGATGCTTGAAGCTTACCTCTGCGGAGGGACGTAAATGTGGCAGTCGGCGCATGGTTTCCTTTTCAATGATCGCAAAGCCAGCAATGCCCTCCAACAAGCTGCTCAGTGAGGCCTCGTCATCCGCTAATAGATCCACTGAGGCGGGAAGGAGAAGATCCTTTTGCTGCCTCCGCGTAGTAGAGTACTCGAAACGAAAGCGATCGCTTTGGCCGAGTGCATCGTGAATGTGCACGGCTTCAAAAAGCGGTGTAAAATTAACCTGAAGCTCCTCGTTGTCTAGGACGTCAAACTCTTGGCTTTCATCACAAACAAGTTCAATGGATGAGTTGAGCTTGAAGTTGGCGAGAAACGGATCGTCTTCAACCCTCTGTCTTTGCCGCGTTCTGCGCATTTCCGTATGATAAAACGCTACCTCTCCGAGAAATTGCGAAGTCTCCCTGACTCGAAACAGCCATGTGTTCAAATCAGCCATAACAGCTTCAGATATGGCTTTTCTGGAACCAGGCGTCGATTTTTGGATGACATCGGCCAGCCGATGCTGTGTCGCATATCGGTTCTGCAAGATTGGGACCAGATACTCATTTTGAAGGTCTTCGAGTGCCTTGAGTGCAGAGTAATATTTTTTTTGCCGAATAAGTTCATGCGCATGGTTTACGGCATGAAAGACTTTCAATGCTTCTTTCAAGGCGTTTGTGGCGTCTGCAATGTTCTGACGAATGGCTTTTGTGTTCACAAGAGCGCCTTTTTGCTCAGCCAACTTCTCGGTACTGGACTGGATGGATTGATTGAGTTCAAGAATTTCCGACGTCAGAGTCACAGTGCCCTCACGGACCTGTTGCAAGCGAGCAACAGAATCAAGAAATTCTTCGTGTTTTGTTAGGCCAATGTGCTCGATGTCCGCCTCGCGCTCTTCGGAATATCTGACTAAACATTGTATCAAGGCCGGCGTTCGTCTCGAATTGGCGGCATCCTTCAAGACAGGTATGAGGTGCTCGAGAAAGTCGGAATCCGTCGACGAAAGAATTATCTATAATATTGGTCAGAGGGATCAATTCACTTCAAAAATCCTGGATCATGATGAAAGAGACTGGACCTGTGGAACGGCGGAAGCATAATCGTCAAATGTTGCCTGACGTCGTGGCATAGTGATGGAAAGAAACGGACAGTCCCGTCTAGGAAGTCTGGGTGACCTGAACGGTCAAAGAACAGATTGCTCAGACCAGATGATATTGCTGTGACATGCGTAGCTCTCACAGTGGAACTCCAAGATAACTTGATGATTAACAACCCAAGGCTTTTATAGTGGGGGACTGTGACGATTTGAAGCTGCCTGGCATTTGCTCGTCTCCATGGACGGACCGGCCCCTCCACCGCGAATACCCCGGGCCAGTAATTAAATGCCTGGCACTAAACACGCCCGCCTTCAGGGAGACTTGTGAGAGGAACAACAGTGCTGCCTACGCCCCACTGTATGATCTGGTCATGGTACTTGGAATTTGATACTTGACTTTTATGTTCAATGCACCGTTGAAGTACCGCTAAAAAGAAGAAAAAAGAACAAAAAAATACATACCACATGTGAGCTTCCTCTATGACAATCGTGGATAGTATATGCTTACTTCGGACTGACCCATGTATCCGTGCTAAGTAACACACATGTACTAGGTATACTTCCTACCTAGCAATGACGAAGTACCTATTATATATTCGCGGTCCACTCGTCCTCCGATTTTGCGACCAGACAGGTCGTGGGCCTATCCAATAACGCTCTAGCCAAGGACCATTCTCAAATTTGAACAGGCCGTTATGGCTCGGCGCTTTCTATTCAAATGCGCCGAATGATCTCGCTGTTTTTGAAATACCTCAGAGTTGCCTTTCGCTGCTCGTCGGCCGCCCACTAGTTGTTCGCTTTACCAGGCGATGCAGCCTTCGACGGTAGCAATACCAGACATGTAAGAACTTTAGATGATCTTCAACTTGATTATGCTGCCGCCGGAAAGCGTGCAGTGCGCCGCCACAGTGAATTTGCATCTCATGATGGATTTCTAATGTGGGGAAGGAAGAAAAGGATGAAGGAAAAAAAAGATAAGAAAGGAAATAAACTAACAGTCACTGTCTAAAGCGTCACCGACGATGTATCTGATGCCGATTCAGATCTCGAAGAGCTTCAAGGAGACATAGCCAAATTTGATGAATCGGTACGGGAGTTTTTGGAGTCGCACCGCGGAGCGGCTGACAGCGTCCATGTACGAGGAACGCCGCGCGTGAGGGGTGCTCGGGGCCCGCGAAAAGCTGCAAAACCACGGGGTGACATCACAGCCCGTTTGTCGAAAGTCAATCAAGCTTTTCTGAGCGGCGACTACGATCGTGCATTGGACATTGCATTTGAGGTTATCAGGATAAACGCAGAAACGCATCAGGCATGGACAGCGTTATCATCCATATTCAGAGAGCGTGGCGAGCCAGACAGAGCGCTCTCGGCCATGGTGTATGCCGCCCATCTTCGGCCGAAGGATGTCTCGGGCTGGCTCAACAGTGCTTTGTTCGCGTTGGAACTCAGTACTGGTGATGATTCGCCCAATCTCCATACGGCAAGACTTTGTTTCTCTGCTGCCCTCAGAGCAGATCGGACTAATATTGAAGCCCGAGTTGGCAAAGCTAGCGTTTGTTATCGACAAGGTCATCTGTCTGCGGCAATTGCAGAGTACGAATACATTCTCAAGCATCAGCCATATAACTTGGACATCATAAGGAAACTTGCCGAGGCATGTGTCGACAGCAGAAATGCGGCGTCGACCACTCCGTCGGCAATTTCTGCCTACGCACGGTATTTTGATCATGTAGTCGACATCTGCGAAGAACAAGACAGCAACTTGCTTTGGCATGATATTGGCATGTTTGTAGAGCTTCTTGCATCAGTCGAGAAGTACCAACAGGCAATTTTTGAAATAAAGAGGCGTTCAAGATGGCTTGCCGGTCGCATTTCGGAGGCCTTCTGGGACGAATGGCAAGCGGACGATAGGGAATGGGATGAAACGAATGAACGTCGACTATCTGTACCCGGCTTCATGGCCTGCGAGAGTGACTCGACGCGCTTTGGACTTTTCCTGCCCCTGGAGTTTCGCGTGCGCTTGGCAACATACCGCTTGAAATTGGGTCATCAACAAGAAGCTCTGGTATAAAGATCCTGTCTTCCTGTCTGCACTAAGGACTGCCTTGACGGCGCCAGCGGCTGACCGATTGTCTAGTATCACTTGAACTGGTTAAAGCCAGAGGAAGTCTCAACGGTAGAGTTCGCTAGAGACTTTTCCTTTTTGGTGTACGACCTGGGCTTCGAACTTGCCCGAGAGGGTATCTCAGTGTTGGCTGCCAAGTACCTAGAAATACTCCGGCAGTTGCCAGGTGACCCGGATGCTGCAATCCTTTTACAGTTGGGAAGATGCTACCTCGACTCTGGGGAGCAGGCAAAAGCAGAAGAACTCTTTCTTGCGGCCCTCGACGCTGATGAAGACAATATTGACGCTCGCATTGAGCTAGCAAATATGTACGAGAAGGCTAGAGAAGATGAGGAGGCTCTGATCCTGGCCGCTGAGGCCTTGGCCCTACGTGGAGCCCAGGATTGGAACAGTCAAGATCAAACCGATCCCGAGCTCCAAAATAGCCATGCATCCATCGGCCATATTCTACGGAAATCTCGGCAACATTCACGAAGAAGTGCTCCGAACAAAGCCGCATCGTCAAGCGGCGGACCAAGACGACCAACAATTCCGAGACGATATCGACCCAAGAGGTTGGCTGGTCCAGACAAGCGCCGTCAAGATGAGCAAGCGCGTGCGATTAAACTGTCACATCAATATGGTGTCGTGCGGAACTTGAGGCAACGAATCGATGAAGGCGACCAAGGACTTGTGCCGGTCTGGATGGACTCTTCAAAAGAGCTCATTGATGACTTAAGATCTTTGAAAAGATTTTATAGCTGGGATAAATACTTGCATTTCTTAGGGCCCAAGGGTCTTTCACGACCAAGTGTCGCAGATGTACCGGATACAGAACTCTCGCAGATGTATGAGCGGTTGACCCGTTGTAAGTTGAGTGTCGAAATTTGAAGTTTGATGTGATCCATTCTGCTGACCATGACAGCTATCGCTCCGCAGTCCCAACAACCAGAATATCAACCAAACAGTCTGGATTTAACCACATACCAGGGCATTAGTTTTGATGATTGGCTGGATTTGTTCCTTGAATACGCCATCGGATTAGCGATTGCGAATCGGCGCCAAGAAGCCTACCAAGTTTGTGCAGCGGCCAAAGACTCCATAGTGTTTCAATCTACAAAGCATGATTTTACTATTCATATTGCGTGGAGTGGTAGGGTCAAGTCAAGCCTCCTTTTCAATCTTCTTGATGTGCCCTATATGCTGACCGTGCACTAGTATGTGCCATATACACTAAAGATGAGGAACGTTGCGTGGCAATTGCCCGACATCTGATGCGCGACGGTGGAGTTTCGGATTCTTTCCGAATGTATGCTCTGGTTTCCCTCCTCTGTCAGTCGCCCGTCTCCTGGTACACATCGGGTCCTGCCCAGAAGTACATCTTGCGGCAAATCAAGGCCATCGACGCCAGCCACGAAACCGCAATCAAGGTGCGCGGGGGAAACATCGAGACCGAGCGCGCTGAATCGGCTGGAGTAGGCATTGACATATGTCTACTCATGCTCTATGGTCATATTCTCTTTACATCGACCAGCTATTCGTATGCATTGGGTATGTTCAGTGGCTAGTGTTTATGGGGGGTGTCCTTCGGCAGCTGACTCCTCGTTCTGATAGGATATTTTCTTCGCGCTCGGTCACTTGATCCAACGAATTCCATGGTGAATCTCAGTCTTGGGTTAGCCTACGTCCACTATGGGCTGAAAAGACAATCAACAAATCGCCAGTACCTGCTGTTGCAAGGGCAAGCCTTTCTGTCCGAGTACTCTCGGCGGGGTCTAGAGGATGGGAGTTATGCCGCCGCGGAGCGACTATACAATATGGGCCGCTTGTTTCAATTGCTTGGAATTGGTCATTTGAGCTCCAAATATTACGCACAGGCTTTGGACAAGTGCAAGAACGAAACTACGTCTAGCGATCTTCCATGTTTGATCGTCGCGAATACCGTCATATCTCTCTTGACGGTTGGCAATACGGAAGTGGCTCTCGCTGTTGTAAAGGGCACGTTGAAGCTGTAGACAGGAGTGGGAGGAAGCGGGCTTGTCTTGGCTATACCTTTTTTTCTGTTTTCGGGTGCGATTTTGTACAATTTACAAAATATGTAATTTCACTCACACGGTACCTACATGTATAGAGACGTGACGAAGTATGCAGGTACCTAGGTACCTATCTACTAGGTACCTAATGAAGAATTTGATGCAGTGTATCTGTCTGATCTGAACAGCATACTACCTGTTACCTAGCTTCTTAAACAAAGCAGAAGCTTAAACTTGGAGCGTGCCCCGAGTGGGGCCTGGATTGCTGTCGATTGGAGTTGATGGAGCCAAGCCAAGCTACTTTACCTACCTACCCACCCACCTAGTCAACGCAAACCAAAAGCCACCACACCATCAGCCAGCTCGGCCGTGGTCCGCAACTCATGAGAATTCGGCCAGCGTCGCTTTTCGACCTCGACAGATGTCCTTATTCCTTACCATATCACCTCGGCGATCTGAACGGTCAGATGATGGATGATACTGCGCCCATCCTTGCCCATACTCCCAAATCGTCAGTATGGGTCTCACCAAAGTAATTCTGCGCGGCGTCTTTGTTCTTCTCGGACTGGCCCCTGAATACGCCGCTGCGCAAGCCGTTGCAACGGGTGGCGCAAGTCGCACCGTTGTTCCCGATGCTATCACAACCCGCGCATCAAGCGACACCGAAGTCTGCGAAGCACGCACAATCAACTACATCACGCATGTACTTCCACAGTCCTGCCTGACAACGTCTTGGAAGCTGCCCGCTCCTACTCTCAACGCGACAGCAGAAACAGACACACAGCAGAACGGCCTAAACGGCCCAGCCTTGAGCGACCATGAGCTTGTTTCCGACCCGATTGCAGCATCATCAGCATCATCATCATCGGACCAAGACGCGGCCGAAACCACACCTACTGAAACTGCTGAACCAACTGTCACGACCTTCATGTCGTTTGAGGATTGGAAAGAAATGATGCTCCGTCGTGCCGGCCAAGACCCCCAGGACCTGCGAACAAGACGGGTCAACGATCACCGTGCCAGCGACAGGTATTCTTCAGATAATGGCCATGCCGGACTCGGAGAGGAGGGCGAAATATCTCTCAATTTCGAGCACTATGGTGAAGGGGACGACATGAGCGCATCACCTCACAGACAGCACAAGAATGACGGCGTTGAGCAACAAGTTGCTGACACTAGCCTGGCTCACGAGGACGAGAAACCCGCGACCGTTGTTCATCTCAGCAAGGACGCTGGCAAAACCTGCAAAGAGAGATTTTCTTATTCGTCCTTTGATGCCGGCGCAACCATACTGAAGACATCGCCAGGAGCTAAGAACGCCAAGGCAATACTGGTCGAGAACAAGGATACATACATGCTCTTGGAGTGTGATACCAACCCAAAATACGTCATCATCGAGCTGAGCGACGACATTTCAGTGGATACCGTGGTTCTGGCCAACTTTGAATTCTTTTCCAGCATGATTCGACATTTTCGCGTCAGTGTCAGTGACAGGTACCCCGTCAAAATCGACAAGTGGCGCGACTTGGGCACCTTTGAAGCCCGCAATTCCCGCGATATCCAGCCGTTCTTGGTCGAAAATCCGCAAATCTGGGCCAAATACGTCAGGATTGAGTTCCTAACTCATTTTGGAAACGAATACTACTGTCCCATTTCCTTGTTACGAATTCATGGCTCTCGCATGCTTGATTCGTGGAAAGATAGTGAAACCACTCGAGATGACGATGTTGTTGTTGCTGTTGTTGACGACGACGACATTGGAAGTCCCACCATTGCCTACAATGCCTCTCGAGACCTCACGCCAGACCAGCCATTGAATGGACACCATGTTGCCAGGGTACAAAATGTCAGTGTCTGGCAATGGCCGTTTGAGCCCTATGCTTTTACAGTATTCGACTTGACATGTCCATTACATTCTTCTGAGAACGGTGATCTCGTGGACAGCCCATCTGGCCGCGCGACTATCGAGGGGACGCCATCGTCCGATCCTGATCCACCCATCGGCGACACAGCACCACCTGGTGCTCCTCCCGCCAAGTCCATGTCACATTCTCGCAAGGCCGCAGATGCCTCTTCAGAGAACGCGAATACCAAGACTGCAACCACCCATGCCGTGTACCAAGACGAAGAGACAAACGCAACCGGTCCGTCTTCCAATAACACAGTTTGGACAGCCAACAGCACCGTGGCAAACGAGCGTTCGCACAATGCCACGACTACGTCTACCAAGGTCGCAATGTCTGGCGGACAGACGGTGAAGCATCGCAGCACTGGAACAACAGGACCTTCTGCCGCATCTCCTACCATGCAGGAAGGGTTCTTCCACGCCATCACAAAGCGTCTTCAGCACGTCGAGTCCAATCTCACCCTCTCAATGAAGTACGTGGAGGACCAGTCAAGACACGTGCAGGAAGCACTCCAGTCCGGTGAGCAGAAGCAGCAGGCTCATATTGCTCTATTCCTCGATGACCTGAACAAGACTGTTCTGGCCGAGCTGCACCACCTCCGCGAGCAATACGATCAAATATGGCAATCTACTGTTCTCGCCCTAGAGAGTCAGCGGGATCGATCAGAACAAGACATGATGGCCCTCAGTACACGCCTGAACCTGCTGGCAGATGAGGTAGTGTTCCAGAAAAGAATGGCGATTGTCCAGGCCATCATTCTCCTCTCATGTCTATTCCTCATCATCTTTTCTCGCGGAGTCTCACTTCCGTCCTTGGGCCCCCTGCTCGATCAGTCATCCGCGACGGTCTTCTCTCCCCAAAACCTCTCTCAATCTACTTCTCAGCAACTAGATTATCAAGTCTACAAAGACACCGAGCCACTAGAAAACCGCAACCCTTCTTCTACACCACAACCACCACTCCGAGACAATGACCAGAATGACCAGCCTCGTGCTGATCTAGATACGAGTTCCAGTCCTTGGCCACTCCGCTGCAAAACGGATGGCGTCGCCCAAGATACCACAAGTTCAAATCCTCCATCTTACCAGCATCCCCACTCGCACCTGTCGTCGCATCTTAGCTCTAGTTCTCTGACTGAACTGGATACTCAAGGTAAAGATGATTCCTCGATTACATATTGCAAATTTCGCAAACCGCCGGCAGTGTACCTCAACGACGTTCGTAAACCATTGCCGTCTCTACCTGAGCACTCTCATTCTCACGATAGCACATGAAGATTAAATTCAATTCACGTTCGGCCACTAGTACCAATTGTCCCAAATGTGGACAACGATCTCCTGTGAAGCAACTTGAGCTCCGGGAGCCCAGCATCTGTGAAATGCACCAAGTCACTGTCAGCACGCACCTAAACCTTGATGCGAGGCCTGGTGACGTGTCCACCCTGCACTTCGCATGGAAATGAACATTGTATGCACAATGCTGCTTGAGTGTTCACATACTCATGATTCATCTTTTTTAGTATATATCTCCCACCAAAGGCGAGCAAAGCAAGTGATCTGAGTAAGAAAGCTACGTAAATACGTCAAGGCCCAAGAAGCTGGGCGATGAGAACAAGCAAATTATTGCGAAGAATCTTATTCTTCCTCCAGGCCACAGCTCAACATCCGTTTAATTCTGTGAGTTGTCATACAAGTTCTGGATGGCAGCTTCGTAATCGTACTCCTCTAGCGCTGCAAGCCGCGTCCCACGGTCGTACTGAGATCTCCTGCGTCTTTGCTCGTCTCGATAATGCTGTCCTGCATTTGGGGTAAAAAGTCCTTCGACTCATTAGCCTTTCCATTCATCCCTCCGCGTGAAGACCTTTGTGATAACTCACCAACATGTTCCGCATTCTCGCAACTTCTTTTCATTTTAGACTGGTTGTCCGGCTCGGGAAATGGTTCCTCTTGGCCAGCTAAATCGGGTCTAGGTCCATTGGAAGTAAAGTATAGCTAGATACAGAACGTCAGCTTGTAGCCAGATCCTATTGCTGAAGATGACGGAATTTTTAGTACCTTTGGGCGGTAGTGTGGGGCTTCTAGCATAACAGAACTGTTCCTGAACTTTTGTACCAAGCAGTCTTTACCTTGAATTGCTGTAGATTGTTTCTGTTAGGTCAATTAAGACGATGAAAGCAGGGACCTTTAATTCTTACTTGCATACGATATTTCGGCCACTTTATCGCTTTTGAAGCAATTCCTGAACTTGTCAGGACCTATTTGGCAACAAAAGTGCGAGACTTACCACCGCTGATTGCCCCTGACTTCCACAAACTTCACTAAGAATCAGTAACGCGGCTAAGACAAACTTGATCGTGGGACTGACATCGATTATATCTAACGGCTACCCAAGTTAGCTCAAGTAGCAGAATCTTTTCATTCTTATGGCTTACATCGACAAAGTTGATAAACGCGTAGCCAACACTAGTTGAAGAAAGAAATTAGCTTCCATGCCGCCTACTACCCGAGTGCAAAATAAAGGAAAGGAAAGGAAAGGAAAGGAAAAAGAAAAGGCATCAAAATACAGCGCAGACATACTTGCAGTCGTTCGCGAAGTCTATGCGCAAATACATAAAATCATATTTGCCCCAGCTAGACTCATCAATAATCCTTTTCAGCATGATCTGATCGACTTTATTGGGAATGTTTCGAAGCATGATCTTTACTTGTTGTTAACCTTACGTTCAATCACTGTGGCTGAATACCACTTACCGTCGTTCGGACATCAATACCATCGCGAATACGACTGATGTCCACATAATTGTGATGATTGGCTGCTCCACTAGACGCGACCTTCGAGACACGAGTAGCATTGTGTCTCCGGCCATCTGGTCTTAAGAATCCCGGCACTGATCTTGACGGACTGTAGTTGTTTTGTGCTGTAAGAGCTGGAGATGGTGGTGCGCAATAAAGTGGACTAAGTACAGAATAAGACGACGCCACATTGTTATTTGGGGAAAGAGAGCCTTGGTTGCACCTAGGTGTCAGTGAATTTAGGAGCTGAGGGACATTGGCAAAAAACGGTGACTGCAACATCAGTGGGTACATGGTAAAAGATGGGCTTGCGAAGCTGTCTCTCATAGGAGAAGGGCGAAGATCTGAGGACAGCTCTCGAGATCCATAGTATGGATGGCTTGGTATGTCCATATCGCAATTATTTGTGATCAATGCAGGTAGATTGTCGGAGTCGTTGGAGCATATGTAAGGTGCAATGACCAAATGAACTCCCTTCTTGAATGAGCAATACTATTCTGAAACGAACTAGATGGGTATAGATTCATACCTCGGGAGTTGTGATTGGCGTAAATATTTTAATCAACTTGAAAGCGTGGGATATGTCACAAAATTCTGCAATGGCTCTAAGAGATCCAGTCGGCGTACAGGATGCTTTGACAAAGGCGAACAATCGACCGTATGATTGGAGAAAGGACCGGGTAATATCAAGCAACTGGCACATGTCGAAAATGGCCTTTTGAGCTGTAGCGGTCACCTGTATTTGACCAAATGGAGGGAAGGCAGAGTTTGAGGCCGAGTGATCTAGCTGTTATGACGAGGTTTGTTAGTAGGTGGTCATTTAGTATGTCAACTGGTAAATAGCGTAACGCTACCTGATCTCTGGCAGATGGACCACAGTATTCAACTCTCCAGTCTCGCATAGTCATCATTATGGTCGTCAGAATGGAGCAAGAGTCCCTGATGTCGTTGAAATAGACATGTACTTTGCCAGCACAGGTTTCCACATTTTTGTGTCCATAGAAACGTCGGCCATGTATTTCTAGATCCTATCGCATAATTTGATAAGTCATTTGCCATTTACTCCTTGAGAGATCGGAAAAAACAAGCTTACATTAAACCATTGCTGAACTTTTTCGACACTGAGAACTTCTTCCGACGATATCAAAAGATATCTGGACAGTCCCAACTCATTACTGAGAGTGGTGGCAACAGGAGAGACTGACTCAATTTGCCTGATTGAGCCGGCTTCCATGAATGGGTTGAAAGATGAGGCTGTTGGTGACAATTTCGTGCCTTGAATGTGGTGGGAGTTCAAGAAAGGGTCCTTCTCGTGTCCTAGAGTGGCGTTGTACTGTCGATCGAGAGCTGATAATGCAGACACATCACCTGTGGCTACCATAGGCAAAACCCGGACAGTTCTTCTAGTTTGGCTCTTTGGTCCTTCCTGTGACATAGAGGTGATACGAGTATCGGGTGTGCCTCTGATGGACTCTTCTACTCCAGTAGAAGACTGAGGAGAAGATGAATTATCAATCTCAATCGCCATGATCGGCAGTGAAAGTGCTAGAGATAGTCCTTTTCGCCGTCGAACTTGTGGAGATTCTGGGGCTCAGAACTTCATTTGCCCGCCTTTTATTAGGGAAATAGAATCTGATATATTTTGGAAAATGTTGGAAGAACGGAAAACAGAACTGCAAATTCTCTGGGAAAACATTTGTGGCATGGAGTGGAGAAGTAGTGTGAGAAATTGTGAATCGGGCAAGGCTGAGGTAGTCGCACCTGCCGCGGATGGGTTCTCGAGGTAGGCCCATATGGCCACCATGTTGCTCCATGTTTCTCCATGTTCACTGTCAGCTTATTGTTCCTCACATGAGAAAACCAACCACTATCCATTAATCTACTCTCAAGAATCGGGTGCCTTTCCGCCAAGATATACTGTACGTGCTTGACATCTCATACTGCAAAACCGTGGCTGTACAGCTCCGGCGTCTCAAATGCGAGATATTGTGAATGTAAGGTCAAGTCTCTGCTCCGAGTATGCACATGAATGTCTCCGTGCGTCGCCTTATTAGCTTCACTATTAAAAACCCATCTTCAACATTTCGTTTACTTGCCCTAAGGATTTCTATTTTCAGCTATTTCACTATGAGAAATCTTCAAAGTAGTGTATAGCATCAAATATAAGTTTTCCCGCCTCGATACATGATTTCTTATTATATAACTGTATTTTCTATACAGCATTTTTAACGAGTCGAGTATTGTAACAAATAGGAATTTAGGGATGTCTATTGGAGACACATGCAGTTAAAGAGGTTTTTTGACTTCAGAAGAATGAATGAGTGGATATTCCTTCCTTCCACCTTAGGTAAAGCTAAAGCCACTTCTGTGGGCCCAATAATCCACCGCTGCGCCTGCCGTTTCCACACTCCTGTTCCGCAATGCCAGCAGGCGCTTCTAACCGGAAGGCCGAGGTCCAAAAGTATGGCCGACCCGTCTGAGGCGAGTCAGATCAAGCATGATATTACACACAGTATCGACGTCCACCTATTCGAGGTTTGAACGTCTTTCTCGACTGCTCTTCAGCACGTCGGCTTCCACCGCGGACGAGTTTAAATACAATTGCCTGCCAGATTCTGTGTTGCGCTCTTAGCTCTATAACGACCATTTCCCATAATCTCGCCAAGGATCGCTGTGTGTTCTGCAGCGACGAACTCGCAAACTCCCCTTTAACTGCGGGTAGGGATTTTGTCCGACATCCTCTTTCACAAGAGCCATTATGGCAGCACAATCAAAACCGGAGATCTCTCCATGGGGACGCGCAGCTGCCGGTGCGACGGGAGCTGTTCTCGCGAACGCCCTAGTTTATCCTTTAGACATGTATGATTGGTTTTACTCTCAATAACTAATTAATGCTCGACATTCTGCTAACGCAATCCGCTCTTGACAGTGTGAAGACACGGCTGCAGGTGCAAGTTCGAAGCAAAAAATCTGGATCGCCCTCCAGTTCTGACACACCACATTATAATTCGACATGGGATGCGATATTCCGTATTGTGAGAGATGACGGCGTCGGGGGTCTCTATGCAGGTATCAATGGTTCACTCATTGGAGTCGCATCCACGAATTTCGCGTACTTCTACTGGTACACTGTTGCAAGATCTTTGTATGTCAAGTCGAGTAAATCTGTTGGATCGCCCTCCATCGCCATTGAACTTGCTCTCGGTGCTGCCGCGGGAGCTTTGGCTCAGCTTTTCACAATCCCCGTTGCCGTTGTCACTACGCGGCAACAAACGGCTCGCGCGGATGAGCGAAAGAGTCTGCTAGCAACTGCTCGTGAGGTTGTTAAGGGGCCGGATGGAGTGTCGGGCCTCTGGCGTGGCCTCAAGGCATCTCTCGTCCTTGTCGTCAACCCAGCTATTACGTATGGAGCATACGAGCGGTTGAGAATGATGTTTTTCAAGGATAAGGTCAATTTGAGACCGTGGGAAGCCTTTTGTGAGTAAATGGAGCATTTTCATGGAACATATCTTGTTGACTGACCAACTTCTACCAGTGCTCGGAGCTCTTTCGAAGGCGTTGGCTACCGTCGTGACCCAGCCTCTTATTGTTGCCAAAGTTGGGCTGCAATCCAGACCCCCACCAGCAAGGGAGGGCCGACCATTTACGAGTTTTGTCGAGGTAATGCAGTTTATTATTGAAAATGAAGGACCACTAGCCTTGTTTAAAGGGATAGGGCCACAGGTGTTTAAAGGGCTGCTTGTCCAAGGCATCCTCATGATGACCAAAGAACGGTAAGTCTTGCAACAACTGAAAAGTCAACATTGCAATGACAACTAATCGGAACCACAGAGTGGAGCTCATGTTCATCCTTTTTCTTCGCTATCTTCAAAAGCTTCGATCAACCCAACTACGCAAAGCTGCAAACATTGCATCCGCTGTCGTGCAGCAGAGTCCTCTGAACAATGGTTCGAAATCATTGGTTACATCGTAGTCCAGCAACTCTCTGAAAATACAATTCTCCTGGGAGACAGACTCATTGTTCATCGAATACCGTTTCTGTTTCTTCGATGCGTTTCGTGCCCTAGTCTCTCCATATTTGGTAAAATACAGTCACTTATATATGCCTACTTGACTGAAATTCATACCTAGCCGCTCAGTTTCTGCCTGCTACCTTATATCTTAGTCGAAAATGATTACTATCTTTAGAACATGTTACAGAGAAAACAAACTGTGTTACGTGCTGGATGTTACACGTAAATTGGGGGTACTCACACAATAGGTGTGGTACGTCATAAAGTCATAAAGAGAGGGAACACTTAAGTCACAGGTAGGTGGTTAAGTGTATATATAGTTAAAGTTATTTATTATTAGAAGAAAGGGGGCAGAACCCTTCTATATATAGTAGGTTCCGCTATTATATATAGACTATAATAAGTCCCCCCTTTATAGAAGAAAATATAGCTTATTTTAAGCTATATAAATTAAGAAAGAAAAGAAAAGAAAAGGAAAGAAAGTAAGTCTATAGTAATCTACCTATAAAGTTAAGAAACTAAAAAAAAAAGAAATAAGCTATAAAAGTCTATATATAGTTAGGTTATAAACTAACCTATAAAAGTTATATAAATAAGGAAAGGGAATATATATAAGCAAGTTAGTATAGATATCTATATCCCCTATAGAACCGTTAAATCCTCTAAGGTTTACCTCTAGTATACTATTATATTCCACGCTATTGCTACTTACTTTTATTGCCTAGTAATGTATTACTATTACTAAAGGACTTAGTACTACTAACCTTATTAGCCCTAGAGTTATTAAGGTCTATAGCATAGCTTTAGTATACTATTATAAAGTAGATATTTCTAGTAAGGAAGCATTAAACTATAGGGTTAGCTAGAACCCTTTTAAAGATTTCCTACCCTCTATAGTTAGCTATAGTATTAAGGGTATAAATATTAAGGGTTATTACTATAGCCTTAGCTTTTTCCTAATATTAGGCAAACCCTATATTATTATAAAAGTATACTATACTAAAGTTAAGCTCCTACTTAGTTTTAAGGGCACTTATACTATATTAATCCTTTTAAGTATTATTAGTATAAAAGTTATAAGTTATTCTATTAGCTAGTATTTAAATATAAATAGCAAGTGTTTAGACTTTCTTAGTGCTAATATAGAGAACCTTATAATATATACTAATAAGATATAAGTAATGCCTAATAAAAATACTAGTATAGTCTCCTACTAGTCTATAATAAGTAAAGGGAATATATTTAGCATTAGGATAGTTATAGATCTTAATAAAATAAATAAAAAAATTAATAAGCTACTAGGCCTATAGGATTTTAGGAAGGATAATTCTATCTTAAAGGTTTATTATATTCTTAATACTACTTTTAGTATAGGTTTAAAGGTCTTACTTAGTAAAAGTTTTATTAATATAAATAGTAATAGTTAAAGGGAGCTAAATAAAAGCATCTATACTAAGTTCTATAATATAGTAAATAAAAGCTACGTTTAGCTCTAGTAGGCTGCTATTTATTAGGAGGCAGTGTAATCTATAGACCTTATAGAGTAGGAAGGTTCTATAGAAACTACCTTTAATAAGGTCCCTAGTAGTTATAATATAGTATAATTTAAAAATAAAGGGTTTCTTTATTTATCCTACACTACCTATAGTATTAGCACTATAGTAAGCCTTAAAACACACATTACCTAGCTAGGTAAAGAGGTTAAGTATTTCTTTATAGTCTTAGTTAATTTCCTCCCTAATAAAGAGGGTCTCTTAAAGTAGCGTTAGTATTATATAGCTAAACATTATAGTTTTAGTATTAAAATTAAGGAAACCCTATATAGCTATATAAGGAAAATAATAGTTTTATATAAAAAGGCAGCTATAGAAAGAATAGTAAAGAGTATAGTAAGGTATAGGGGAAATGCTAATAATAGCAATAAAAAAAATAAAGGGAGTAACCTATAATATAAAGGTAATAACATTATTAATTAAGAGGAGGTTATAAGAGGGTTATAGTAAGGTAAGTTTTTTATGCTTAGTAGTATGCTTAGGCGGCTAGGCTATAGCCTTAGCTAAGTAAATAAGAACCCTTAGATATTACTATATTCTATAGCCTAAGGCAAGCGCTAGTATAGGTAAGGTTTTCTATATAAATAAAGGTATAGTTTTTATAGCCTAAAGTTAAGCATACTTATATACTTTATTCGCTACTATTATTATCTAAATATAGGTAGAATTCTATAGAGATTTTATATTCCTAGTAGCAAACATTATAAATATTAAGCAATTTTCCTAAACTATTATATTTCCTACTAACTTTATCCTCTTAAAGTAAGTAAGCAATATAAAAATTAGAAACTACTTACACTTATATAACTACTAGGATTTCTATAATAGAGTATTACTAAAATAGCAGTATAAGAAACAATAGAAGCACTAGAATATCTTATTAAAGGGATTAATAAAGTCCCTCTTTTACAGTATAGTCTTTAAGCTACTTATAGTAGCTAGCTTATATCTACTATATATAAAATACCTTAACTAAGGAGTTAGAGTCTTATCCCTAGTATACTTAATAAATCTTATTATAGTAAAGGTCTTAGGGATGCCTATAGTCTTAATAGTTTACACCTTAACCTTAATAGCCTTTACTTTAAACTAAAGTAATTTAATAAAGGATTTAATAGTAGAAATTAAAGCTATTATAGTAAACTTATGTTTTTCTAATATAGTAAGGCAGGATTCTACGTCCTTAATAGCCTTTACTATAGCTATAGACTTAGTAGCCTCTATAATTCTAGCATTAATTATTCCTAAGGTATTAGTTTTTATAATATTATAGATATTTATAAGACCTTTAATGCTATTATAGTGTTTTTTAAATATCTTACTATAGTCTATTATAGTAGACTAGAGGGCTGCTATAGCTATCTCTAACGCTATAATGTATATAAGGACCTTATTATATATACCTAATAACTGCTTAGATATAGTAATAGCCACTTAGGTGCTTAGCTTAAGGATCTCTATAAGATAGGACTTACTAACTATTATTAAAAGGCTACTAAAGGTTCTATTTAGGTAGCTAAAGGCATTGCTAATGCATTTAGTAATAATAATAAACTTTACTAAAAGCTAGAAGGTTTAATAATAGTTTTTATAGTTACCCCTATCTTTTTAAATAAAAACTATTATTTAAAGGGAGTTTTAAGTAGTGTAAATTATAGAGAGTTCTAATTTACCTTTAGCTTAAGCTTTATTGCCTTTTATAGTAGCTACTATAGCCTTAGTGCTTTAGGTATAAAATCCCTTAAAAATATTAATATAGTAGGCTACTACTTTTAAGTATAGCTTATAAAGGGGATTATCTTTCTTAATATTAAAACTATTATAGCTAATTCTAGCTTTAGCTCTAGTAAATTCTATACTATAAATATAGAGAGTATCCTTAAGGGTCTAATCCTTCTTTTTAGGCCCTTACTTATTAGTATATTACTACTTTATATAGTTCTTTTTTATATTAACTATAGTAATAAAGTTAATATTATTTAATATATTATAAGGTATGTATAGATTGCTATTAGCTCTTATAAATTAGTAGAGGTGCTAGTGCATTATAGTGTTAGTAATGTATCTCACTGCTTTCTTAGTAGTAGTTACTAGCTTACTAGCTAGGTTTATTAAGAATAGGCCTATTAGGGTCTCCTCTTTAATATTAATAGTATTATTTAGCCCTTAGTTAAGGTCTATATTATCCTTATTAGGGATATCCTTATTTATATTATAGTTAGCTATAGTAGGCTAAGAAGTGGCATAGAGTATACCTAAAAAGCTACTATTTTTACTATAATATTTGCTACCTTAGGTAGCTAGAGTGCTCCCTAGCTAGCTAGTTAAAATATTAGTCTCCTAAAGATAGGAATTAAATATAAGACCTAGTAAGTTAGCTAGGTTAATATTATAGGATTCTATACTATTCTTAAAGTTTAAGGCTAACTACTCTAGGAGGGTTATAGAAAGTTAGTAGTAAGAAGGGGGTTTAATAAGGGCTTTAATATATAAGCATAGGAAAAAACATAAGAGGTTGCTATATATATCCTACTAAGCCTTCTCCTAGCTTAACTTCTACTAAATTCTAGGGTAATAATTAGTAAAACTAGTGCTAAAAGCCTTAAGTTAGTAGATTTAATATACTATAGAAAGCATTAGGGATGTTAAGGGTTTAGGTAGTGCTTCTATATAGGCTAATAAAAAATATAAATTAAGTATAAATAACTACTATAAGAAAGAAGGCAGTAGTATATAAATTTTAAAAGAAAAGAGAAAAAGAAAAGTAAAGAAAAAAAAGTAAAGAAAGAGGGTAAAGGAGTGTAGGAAAGGAAGGATTTTATATACCTTAATAGGGCTTTTATAGAAGTAAGCTTAAGGTAAGCTCTTATAGTATATAGAGAGTTAGAAAATAATTAATGTTTTCCACTAGTAGGGAATTCCCTATATATATTTGTAAAATTAAATATAGAGCTAGTATCATTAGAATTTATTAATTAGAAGGCGCTATAAGGCCTTTTTTATAGTATTCCTTATCCTAATTAATAATATTCTTTATAAGGTACTTATTAACTATCTTAGTAGTATTAACGCGTATTTCTTCCTTAGAAATTTACTAATTATCCTTAGTAAAGTATCCCTTCCAGCAGACTAGAAAGTTAATACAAGGCTTCTTACCTTTCTTTTAAAAGAATTATATATAGTAATCTTAAATCCTCTTAATTTCCTAGTAGTTTACCTTTCCTAATTTAGTTAAGTTTATTAGTAGTAGTGCTAGCTTAACTCTTCTAAAAGGGTCTTTGCTTTATTATAGTTTCTAAATATAAGCTATAGAAACCACTAAATAAACCCTTAAAGTTAGTAGAAAATTAAAATAAAAGGAGAGTAAAGAGATTTATTCTAAGACCTTATATAGTCTAGCACGCTAAGGAGACTATTTCTTTTTAGGCCTGCCTAGGAGCTTATATTCTAAGTGCAGCCTAAGGTATACTATATCCCTAATATTAATATCCACTAGGTTATGCCTAAAGTTATATTAAATTTTTATAAGTGTAGCTACTATTATAATAGTATACTTAGCCTCCCTTTAGTATAACTTTTAAAGCACTAAGAGGTTAATATTATTAGGATCTATAATAAATTTATTTAAATCTATAAGGAGGTCTACTACTATAAGTAGCTTATAGCTAAGTATAAGTTTATTAGGTAATTAGTTAATTAAGGCTATAGCTACGTTATTAAGGTAGTGTTAAAGTGCTAGAAGTATTAAAGGCTAGGGGATATTTAAATTAGTTATAGTGTAATACTATACTGTAATAATCACAGTCTAGTTTTTACGCTTAGCTACGCTGTTAGTTTATAGGTAATACACTATAGCTATAAGGAATTTCACTTTTAGCTTATAAAAAAGCATAGTCTAAAGGTTAAAAATAAACTTAGGGTCTTAATTACTAATAATTTCTTATAGCAGCCCCTAGTTAGTAAGGTAAAGTCCCTTAAGTAGGAGTTTAGCCTAGATTTCTACTAAATACTCCTTATAGCTAGAAATAAGAATTATTTTCTTACTAAAGAGATAGTTTACTAGGCAAAGCAAATTATAGGTAGTAAATCCTTCCACTACCTACATTATATTCACAGAGCTAACTTCTAGTATATTAGTAATAAAATCTAACAAAATACTATAGAAAGGTATAGGCTTTATTTAAAGAGGCCTTATTTTACCTAGGGCTTAAGATTAAAGGACTATATTTTCTCTATAAACATTACAGTGCGCTATATAGGTGTATATCTAGCTGCTTATCTATAAAAAGCATATAGTAAAGAGCTCTTTAGCTATCCTCCCTACGCTAAAGTAGTAAGTATTATTATAAGTTAGCTAAAGGAGAGCCTTTATATAGCTTTAAAGGATATAAAGTTAGCGCAATCCTTCTAAATTATAGTAGTAAAGAAGTCTATTATCTTAAAGGTTCTAGCTATATAGGGGAATTTATAGTTAATTCTAATTAGCTTAGCATTACCTCTCCCTATATATAGTAATACCCTTAATAATCTAGCTATACTTTACATTATACTAATACCCTACTATAATAGAATTCTTTAAATCCTTATCTATAATAGCAGAGGCTATAGATTCCTCTCTAAAATATATATAAGTATTAAGTTTATTAAATTTACTATAGTTAGCTACTTCCCTATAGCTAATATTAATAAGTAAGCAAGAGAGTGCATTAAATACTATATTTAAAGTGCTAGGAATATAAATAATATGGATTTTAAACTGCAAGAGGTAATTTACAACCTTAGCAAGCTTAAGGTTAGCTTTATTAAGATCTATTATTATAAATAAGGTATACTAGATAATTCCCTTCACTAGTAAGTAATTAGTAATAATATTTATAGGTAATAAGTTAGATTAAGCTATTTTCCTTAGCTTCCTTATCCCCTATATAATAGTAGTAACCTCTGCCTCTATTAAGCTATACCTCTTCTTAATAGCTAAGGTTAGCTAGAAAAGAAATAAAATAAGGTAGAGTTTATTACTACTAATATCCTTCCTAAGAATGCTAGTACTATTTTAATTAACTACTAATTAAAAGGCATATAAGCTAAAGCCCTTCTTATAAGCATTAACCTTAAAGAAAAGAGGTCTCTTAGGGTTATAGTACTAGAGCAGAATCTTAGTATATAGAAGTTCCTAAATCGCCTTAAAAAATATAATTTCCTACTTAAAGGGTATAAAACTTACCTACTATACTATACGTTTTTACGCCTACTTAAATAACCTAATAAGGAGCTTATTTTTCTTACAAAGGCCCTAAAGAATTCTAGTCTTTTTATTTTATAAGGGTTTAATATATAGGTTAAACTAAGGGACCCCTATATAGAGGAATCTAGCTATCCCTATAAAGGTTTTAAGGCTTAAAAGTATAGTAAGCATCTAAAGATTCTTAAATGCCTTAATATAGTCACTAATATTAGTAATACCCTTTATATTTATAATAAAACCTAAGAGTTAAATTAATAAATAGCTAATAAACAACTTCTTAGCTATAATATATAAGCAGCACTTCTTAAAGATTTTAAATATAATTTTAAGGTAGGCTAGGTGCTCTTTAAGGGTGTTAGAGAAAATTGTAATATTATTAATATATACTTACATAAAAGCACAGTGTTTATAGAATTACTTATCTATAAAGCACTAAGTATATGCTAGGGAATTCTTATATCCTTATATAGCAATATAGAATACTTTAATTCCTCTTTTAAAGATAATTGCTATTTTATTACAGTATTTACACTATACTAGGAGTTAGTTAAAGAAACTAGAGGTATTAAGGAGGAATATCTAATACTTTCTATATACATCCTCTATAATATCCCCTTAGTTAGGCAAAGGGTATACATTTAGAATAGTAATACTATTTATAAGCCTTATATTAATTACTACCCTTCCTTTACATTCTTTCCTAGTATTACACTAAATAAGAAAGCTAGAGTAAGGGTATAGTGCCTTTTCTCCTACCCTAAGGTAAAATACCTTACTAGCTTTATACTTCTTATTAAAGATTTTATAGAATTTCTTAAAATCCTTCCTACCTAAGTAATACACTTACAAGGGTTTCAGTTAATTTTGCCAGCTATTAATAAAATTAATGCATATCTACTCTTCCTTAGGCATTAGCACTACCCCTTAGTTACAGTAAATATTATATTTATTAGTAAGTTTAATAAGTTTTTCTATAGCTACTAGGTTAAGATTTATAATTTTAACGCTAAATTTATTTATAATAAATAAGACATCATTAGGGCATATAATACTATATAAAGGGACGCCGCTATTAACTACTCTAAGGTTAAGGTTATTAATAGTATCCTTATTATCTCCCTTAGCCTTAGAAGGGAAAATATCCTTTAGCGCTACTAGCTCTTTATAGCCCTATAGAATATTAATATTATAACTATAGAAAGCAGAGAAGGTCTTAATATTATCTATAGTAAAGTAGGAGTTTACTATATCTAGGCCTTAAAGGTTCCCTAGCCTTTAGTTAGGCTTAATATAAATTAAAAGGTTTATAAAGTTATAGATTAGTAAGTATTTTACTTACCTATAATCTACAATACTATTAAAAATCTAGCAGTTCTTTAAGATAAAATAATAGACACTAATAGCCTTATACACTACATAGTCTTTCTAGAAAACCAGCACTAATTCTAAGCTATATAGTAGTATAGTAATATAGTGCATTACAATAACCCTCCTAGTTAGGATTATATTAGTAGGGCGGAAAATATAGCTAGGCATAGTTATATTATATATAGATTAGAAAATAACCCTAGGGTTAATAAAGTTAATTTTAATACTATAATTATATATAAAATCTATACTAATTAATAATTTTAGTATAAGTTTCTCTATTATATTAGCAGTTATAGTAAAGTAACTAAACACTAACTTTCCTCTAGCTTTACCCTTAATATAGAAGTTAAAGGTAGTGGTTTTTATAATATAAAAGGAGGAATTTATACTATTTATAAGTTTAGGCTTTTAGGTTCCCTATTAAATATTATAACTATTCTATTAAAGCCACTCTTTATTAACTAGTATTAATAAGGTTCCTATATTAAGGTAAATCTTATAGTTCTGCCCTTAGTTATTAAAGTAAAGGTTTACCTTAAGATAAGTAGTTGCCTTTCTTTTTCTAATGATTTCTAACTAATGCAGCTATATAATAGCTTTAATAACCTAACTATTAGTTAGTCCTTTAAATGCTATAATTTTTTTATAGTATATAATAAAGGGAGATATAGGTTCCTTAGCATAAAAAGCGTCTATAAAGTTAGATTTATTCTTATTAAAGTTACTTTTAATAACTCTCTCCTTAACTATATAATATCTTAATAACACTAGGTAGGACTCTTTAGCTTCTATATTTAAGTTATTTACTATAACTATATAGTTTATATTATTACTATCCTTAAGCGCCTACTTCTTATAGAATTAGGGTCTATAGCCTTTATAGTTATAGTAAGGGCGCTTAAAGGAGTTATAGTAATAGGTTTTAGCTTCCTTACATTACTTAGGGGCGTTTAACTCCCTAGCATATAAGGTAGCTATTAGTACACCTCTATTAGAATCCTTAGGGGACTACTATAGGGCCCCTTTATAACCTTTATAGGAATAACTATAGTTAGGTTAAAAAGGGTATAATTAGCCTTATAGTTAGTGGTTTCTATATTTATATTTATTATTAAATCTATAATACCTTTTATAGCTTTATAAGTATTAGCAGCAACTACCCTATTAGCATTAAGGTAGACTATAGCTACTTCTATAGTAGCTATTACACTAAAGGGGTCTGTTTTAGTAAGCGTTAATGCTATAGTAAGGGGGATTCTTAGCTATAGAGTCTAAGTCCTCTATAAGAAAGTAAGTAGAAAACTAGGTTTTATTCTTTTTAGCTCTATAGTAGGTTTTATTACCTAAGATAAAGTCTCTTAGGTCCTATTTTTTACCTTTTACTAAATTAATATATATATTATAGTAGTTTAATTTCACTAGTTAGGGATAGATTTAGTAAAGTTCTATATAAAGTTTATAGTAAAGGCATATAAAGAGCTAAAGATTAGTGGATTCTCTATTAGCTTTAATATAAAAGAAAATCTTAGTAGTAAACTTATATAGTAATATCTTAGATAATATATTATCCTTAGTGAATTTAGCTTAGTTAAGCTATACTATAGTATCCTAGATCTTAACACTAAATTCCTTCTTAACTATAGTAAAAACTAACTTAAGGTTATAAAAAATCACAGCCTATTCTGTATTATTAAAATATTAATAGTACTATATATAGGCAGTGCTGTAGAAGAGGTACTACACTTAGTGTTTAATTTATTCCTAGCAGTTAAGACTAGTATAACTATAGTAGTCCCTAACTGCCTAAATCTAAAGGTTTATATCTATAAAAATAGTAGATTTACCTTTATATTTAATAGCCTTACTATTAATATTATTTAGGTCTATCTTAGAGTTAAGATACCTAATATCACTAAGCTTTTATAAGGGTTTTATTAAATAGTCTATAGTTAAAGGGGCTTAAATAGTGGGATCCTTATAAGGGTTTTTATCCTTAGGTTGCTATTCTATAGGTATAAATAATAGTTCCTAAGTGCGTATAGCGTTCCTTAGGTGTAGCTTATTGCAGAGTAGGGGGTTGTATAAAGCCTTATAAAATTCCCTATTTATTAGGTATCCCCTAAGCTAAGAGGTCTTAGCATAGTAAGCATTAAGGGTTATTATATAAGCTAGTTATATTTATATGCCTATTGTTCTAAAGAATACTATAAGACGCTATGTATTTAAGGTTAGAGCCTACTCTAAGGCAAATAAAGGGTATTAGGCTAGTTCTGTAATTTACTAGTAAGATTTAGCTAGTCTAAAGGCATCTAGGGCAGCAGTTAAGCAAGTTACTGCTTTACTAATTTCCTTTACACTACTGCAGTGGATTTTATTAAAAGTAGCCTCTTACTAGTTATATATATTAGTAAGAAATTGCTAGAATTTATTATATATATTAGGCTTACACTATTGCCCCTAAGTTTCTATTACCTATAGAAGGGGTATATATTCTACCTAACTATTAAGGGAATAGGAGACTGCCTTATTTTAATTAATTTCTATAGAATTTAATAATGCTCCTAAAAGAGAATTTAGTGCACTAAAAGTTGCATAAGAATAGATTCTTATTTCTAGGATAGTTTCCTAGTAGGAGCTAGTATTAATATAATCCCCTTTCTATAAAAAGGTATTATTTTCCTCTATATAAAATAAAATATTTAGGGTCTCTAAAGGTTCTCTAATTCCTATGCTTACTAAGTCTCCTATTAACTTATCCTTTAGAACGCTATATATACCTATAATGCTAGTGTTTTCCCTATATTTTAAGCTATTCTTTAGTGTAATAGTGTTATTCTTTAGTGCTAGATTTACTTATTTAAAGAGGTATTCTAGCTTAGCTCTATAAATAATACTTTTTACTATTTTCCACTTAGTATTAACTATAGTAAAATCTATAGGGTTCTAATAAATAAGTCTTTTAATAGCTAGGGGCTCTAGGTAAATCTAAAGGTTACTATTAATATATTAATATCTAGCAAGAGTTTAAAGGTTCTTAACGTCTTTTTATAATAAAAGTAGTCTCTTCCTATTCTTAAGGTTAGGGAAATCTTAGTAAAAAGCCTAAAAATAGTGGATTTACTATAATTAGTTTTTTATAATAGAGCTAGTAATTAGAGAATTTAGGCTAATAGGTAAACTTTACTAGTTTTCTTCTATTATTAATATAAGGTTTATAGTTTTTATTATTAGCTCTAATGTAGTAAATAAGCATATAAAAGAAATAGTAATTACTACTACTTATTATATGCTAAATATTATATATAAATTAGGGGTACTTACACAATAGGTGTAGTACGTTATAAAGTTATAAAGAGAGGGAACACTTAAGTTATAGGTAGGTAGTTAAGTGTATATATAGTTAAAGTTATTTATTACTAGAAGAAAGGGGGCGGAACCCTCCTATATGCGGTGGGTTCCGCTGTCATGTGCGGACCGTAACAAACTGTGCTAACACAACCCATAACTTAGATCGAATTATTATATAAAAGTTTTAACTTATTACTCTATGACGTAGATTTTATTTCAATAGTTATATCTAATAGTAACACGCTTTAAGGAGTGGAAGTATAGAATAAATTTAGTATAAGGCATTACTATTGTTCATTAGCTTGCCCAGGAGCAGACAAATGCACCCGAATTTAAAGGAAATATCACTATAATAACACTCTGAGCATTTTGTATTATTATTTTTACAGGTACAACACGAGCGTCCAGCTTGGAAAGAGTGGGTTCCGTGACCACACCCGTTCTATCCCTTTGGGTGCGGTAAGGCGCCAAATGGGTACCAACAGGGTTAGTGGGCTAATTATACCGGGGCTAAATGAGGGGTACTTAGATTTCTATAGGAACTACACTATAATAGAAGTCCTAAAAATTTCCTATAGTATAAAGAGCTACATTATATATATTATAACTATAACAGGTCCCTTACAGGCATGCATCGCGAGCCTTACCTAGCGGCTACTGCCTTTAAAAAAGGTTCTCTAAAATATTACTTTTATTACTCTTAGAAGATATTATAAAATAATTTATATAATAATACTACTAAAACGGTTTTTTTAGGGAATACTAAGGGGCTAAGAGGTACCTAGTATGTATCGGGCAGGTGTGGGTCCCGTGACCTGCTTGGCGCCTTACCGCACCCAAAGGGATCTGGTCACACAACAGCTAGGGGAGGCGAAGTGGGTCATCCGATTCTTCGTCGAACAGTATTATGTCAGCGAGATAAACCACTGCGGGATCGCCTAGGGCTTGTGGGACACACAACTTTTTTTTTCAATACCAAGACCTTACCGTGTCATTGACAACAGATCGCGGAAAAGCAGCCATGGCTAGTGAGTATATACCACTGTTTTTAACAATTGTCGCATCGCAATTAACACGGAAAAACAGAATCGAAGAATTCGTCGCAGCACAACCAGTGGCGTAAGGCCCACCGTAACGGGTTCGTTCTTGACAACAATGCAATCGCAAAATGAAGATGGAGGCTTACACAGTTGACAGCATCAAGAAGCCCAAGACCTCGAGATACCCGTCATTGAAGGGCACTGATCCCAAATTTCGACGAAACCACCGACATGCTCTCCACGGTACTGCGAAGGCACTGGTACGCCGTTCGCACATGCCCAGATGAAGCCGTCGATAGAGAAAAACTAACTACTGAAATAGAAAGAAGCGAAGGAGGGCAAGCGGGAGGTTGTCTAAATTATCGCATGACTATAATCTCACAACGCGAGAGCTTCACGAAGAACTAGCTTAGAGATGATATGCGAATTACGATCGATGGCACAGAGGCAGTTATGAAATCGCCTTCCAAGTTCCCTTCTGCGTCATATGTCGCCATCTCTATGGAATAAATGGTTGAAGGTTTACAATACACCAGTTCATTGTCTGTGTTTGCGTTGTTGCGTCATTCCTCATTAATGCAAGAGGCACCAGCGCAGCATCGACAGTTGCCCGACGATATGGGCCTCTCGGGGCTTTCCCCGTTTGGTAGAATATTCCACACATCCTCTGAAATTCGGTCATCGGAAGAAGTCGTTATTGCTCCTCTAATACCATGACACCACGCTCCATTACGAATGTGAATGATCATCTGTGACGGTCAATCAAAGCCAAGCCGAAGTGAGGAACCCTGGAAAGAATGGCCTCTTCGACGGCTTGGGCCCATGACGTAGATTTGTTACAAGTCATCAACTGACGACATGATCAGCCGATTTTTGGTAGCTTTTGTCCTCAGTGAACCATTTGTTGACTTCAAGCACAGGTCTTCCATGGACCCTTTAAAGCTTTGTGTGTGTTGAAAGGATAGGCTGCAGCGAACGAAAGGGAAGACCTGACATGCGTTTTGCTAGGAAGTAGGAAGCGATATGCGCCAGCAGGTATACTAATTCCATGCATGGGTCTTTCATTACAATCACTGCAATCAATACGAGACGGGACCGGCGAATTGCGAAAGGAATCAGGAGCTGCTTCGTGGTCATGGCGGCTGCTTCACACTTCCAGGACCAGTTTCCAATTATCCGTACCCAGTCAGAATACTAGGCGAGTCTCAGGCTTGTGACAATAAAACCAATCAGAATGGCCAGCTTGGACCGTATGGCCCTTTCAAGCCCGGCCCGCCCGGGCCAGGCACTTTCCCTACATCAATGCTTATTAAGTAACATAAGGCGTGCCTGCGTACATTAGGCAGTAAGTTGCTCAACCGGCCGGACCACTAGCAATTGATTGATGTCTTTAGTACCTTAGGCGCCCAAGGCCACACGCCCCTAAGTCCAAGCGACCAAAGCAAGGACCAGCTGAAGCGTCCACCTGCCTTTCTCCTGATCGCTACTCAACTGGCGCTTGCCTTGAACACCTTCAATTCGTATCAAGTCGCCGACTGGACTAAAGTCCACGTGCCTATCGCGGCATCTTTCGCTATCGATTTTTTTTGGCCTGCCTGGAAGCAGACTCCTTGTATTTGTCACAAAAGCTATTGTGTTCATTCGATTCTTTGTGGTAAGTTACCATCCAAAACTTTGAGGCCGTGATTGATCTTGGCTCCCGTGAACCTCTTTATTGCAGAGAAATAACTCATAAACAGCTTCATTAGTGCTGCTTTTATTGGAACATGCACTAATATAGTGTATCCCTCCTTTCTGTTGAAACTCCTTTGAAGTCAGCCGGTCACTGCAGGAGTCTATACAGTCGTCTCGAGACAACCTCTCAACCAAGAGTTCAGAATACGACGAGAATTACTGCTCTTGCTCATCACAGCTTCAAATTATTATCGCACTTCGGTATCGAAAAATGCTCAATATGTCCGGGAATCACGGAGGAAATCGTAATAGCACCCCGGAAGCCAACAGCTCATCAACACTTCGACCGCCTCCATCAAGAGCTATTGGATCAGGTAGCTCCCTCCGAGCCTCAGCCGACATGACTAGTCTTTCTTCCACCTCTTCTGCAAGTCGAATACGGCCATCGTCTGACTTTTACGGTCAGGCTCAACAGTCGCAAGGGCAAAGCAACATGGACAACGACTCCCAGGACAGGATTGCTCAGCAGTGGATCGCTGACATCGACCAGTACGAGACAACATTAGAGGATATGGCTGCTGCGACTTTGGATCAAGACTTTAAGGATGAACTTAGTGCCATAGAACAATGGTTTCGAGTTCTGAGCGAAGCAGAGCGAACTGCGGCATTGTATGCACTGTTGCAACAAACCACTCAAGTTCAAATCCGATTCTTTATTCAAGTCCTTCAGCAAATGGGCAAGAATCATCCCATGTCTGGAATGTTATCTCCTGCAAATTTTGACAAAGGTTTGGAATTACACTCAAATTGAAATTCGATTGCCGAGACAAGGTCGAGATCAGGTTTTTTTTTTCCCTAACTCGTTACAGATCCCATGTCGAATCGTTTGAGTGATGCAATGAATAAGTTGAACGTCGATTCAGCCCGCAATTCATATTCTCGCAACTCTACAATTGTAACGAATAAACGCAATTCTGGACTTGATCCTTCAACGATCAATGCAATGTTTCCGGATGCTGCTGCGGCAATCGCCACCGAAAAGGCGAAGTTCACTCAACAGACTGGCAATCCTCCTGCCTCCAATCGTAATTCTGTCGCGATTGATGGCCGCCTCTCTTTACCAGGTGGCCAGGAAGCGAATTCTGCTTCTCTCTGGGGCAGTTCATCGGGGATTGACTTGGCAAGCGGCAAACCTGGTGCGTCGCAGACCACGCCAATGGGACATTTCGTACAGCCTCCACCTTCCGCGGGGCTGAGATCCCCCCGACCTCACCTATCAAGTGGCTCCGCCATTCACAGCACTACCCTTACGGCTCCCGAACAGAGCACGTCCGACTTGCCTCTTCTTTCACCTTACCAATCGGGAAGTGGTAACTGGGCGTCTATGGTCAACACGCCTATGGCGCCCACGTTCAATTCGGCGAATGCAAGTGGCAGCCAAGCTGATATGGTAGCTAATGCCACTGCTATGAAACTAGCTGCCTTATCAACGGTGAATAATCGATTTGCCCTTGATGATGTTCGCAAATTTCGTCGTACCAGGTCGAACGATGCCCAAGGAAGTGGTCCCTCTCAAATGTCAACCCCCAATCAAGCTGTTTTGCCCGGTGCCAACGTCGTCATGATTAATGAACACGGGCAAGTCCTGAGTCGCGACCAAGTGTTGGCCATGCAAGCACAACAAGGTTTGGGGCTGGCCGGTCATCGCTCTCGCCCTAGCTCTCCAGGTATTGCATTACATCAGGGGCTAGGGCCGGCTGCTCATTTCACCTCACCTCAACACAACGGGTTTCTGAGCGCGTATGACGGTTCTTCCGGCCTCCTTGGCGGGGTTCCCTCCTTGAATCCTTCATTGAATCTGGCCCAGCTGGGTATTGGTGGCCATGAAGGGTATTTGTCTGATCACTCTGACATGGTACGAGGCCGCTCACCGCGTGGCAGGAGAGGTAGTTCTAAGCCCCCCGAAGACCCAACCGATCCCACACTGCTTCAGGATATTCCGAGCTGGCTTCGCAGCCTTCGGTTGCATAAATATACGGATAACCTGAAGGACATGAAATGGACAGAGCTGGTGGAATTGGACGATCAGGCGTTGGAAGCGCGAGGTGTCAACGCTCTAGGCGCTCGGAGGAAAATGCTAAAAGTCTTTGAGCAAGTTAAAGGTATGAACACTGGAAGCACCATCTCCTTTTAAAAGGTGATTAGTGAATACTGACTTTAGATACAGAGGCAAAGGCTGAGGGTAGGCTTGGCTAATAAGTTTTGCTGTCAAGAGGGTTCAACCATATTGTGGTGAAATGGGGTTTCGTAGTGGTTTGAACTGGATCTAGCTACTGGGATAGATCGTTTGTATGTGGCTGACGATGTTGGTCATTATTGCAGGCGTCAGTGAAATGTATATGATCTGCAATGTCGTTTGAATACTAAAGCAGAGCTTATTGTATATATCGATCAGGTCGTTTAAAAAGAACAAAGGAAAGAAAGGAAAGGATGGGGGAACACTTCACACAATTGCGCCGTAGGTGAAAACACATAGCTAAATGATTGACAGATTGCGACTATGGCAATGAGGCTATGGTAGTGTCGCACGTACGTCATCGCGCAAGAATCCAGATATTGAAGAAAAAGCCACCTAGTGTACACTAATTTGTGAATAACGAGCCTTGTCTACTCTTCCGTTCTATTCAAATAATTTCTTCAAACAGTACCTGATGGAATATCAAAGAATCCAATTTAAATCACTTTCTCTACGGTCACGGAGATAATAGCGTGCAGCCTAGCAGGCTATGTCATGGACTCGTACATACATTGTATGTTATCATATTATGATGTGTATTAACAGATAACAAAGTCCTTTTGCGCATGGATATTCATGAGCTGTGGCCATTAACCTATAACTATTGTGAGTACCAAAATTTTTCGTCCAAAAAAAAAAAAAAAAAAAAAAAAAAAAAAAGGCTGTTGTAAATAGTGTGCAAGAGTGCTTCAAAATACGATGCGGCGTGGTACGAATGTGTAGGTTAGCGCCCCTGAAGCTAGGCTAAATCAAGACGAGCTAGTAGTAATCACGGGACATCTTTCCGCCCCACCAGACGACTCCATAGGCTCCATGAGCTTAACATCTGGATTCTGGATTCTGTACTTACATGTTACTACCTATCGTTGTGGTTCATCAGCAACCAGATACCGCAATAAGTACATTACTGTGTCGAGCGACAAGATACGCACGAAGAATCGTTTGCAATGACGCGTTGAGGTGCCACCATAGAAGCATGGAAAAGCAAGCGCGAGTATGTCCAAATGTCTTACCAGCGTCCCGTCCCGTTGACATTGACATGGCCCAAGACAAATGTTTGATGTTTGATCTGATAGGCCCAGCATGAGAATGGCATCGAAAGCCTGATGATGTTCCAGCACTCTGGACCCAAAATAATCAAGACCGCGATTGCACACTAATCCAAATATATCGTTGGGCAGGCTGAGGCAATTCTGGCTACCAAATCTGACGGTCGCAATGCCCTGGAGCACGCCATCAAGGCGGCTGAGTTGTATATGAAAGCCGCTGAGCGAGGGCTGGACAAAGTTGATGCCGCGCGTCTCCGGCAAAAGTGTCAGGAACAAATCGTGTATGCTGAAAAGCTCAAAGCCCGTTTCGCGCCAGCAGCACATGGAGCACAAGCTCCAGCAGTTCTGCCTGCCTCTAAAGCATCAGACATTTTAATACAGGGCTCCAAGCTGCATAAATGTGAATTTCCCCCATGGAATCAGGACCCGACCTCAATCGACCTTGAAAGGAATTTGGACAACAGTCCAGAGTTTATGTGCGTTGCAACTTTTTCTCATACATACTGCGAGACGTAAAAAAAAAAAGAAAGGACAGAGAGAGAGAGAGAGATAGACGGGGGTGGGAAGAGATAAAGAAAAAGGGACCGCCATGAATAAGAAATCGCTGACATAGCGGGGATGTGATGATCAGAGATGACACTGTCTTTACTCTCTCGCCCGCTCAGCTTGAAAATTTCGCAGCATGGGCGAGGCCAGATGAACTAGTCAAAACCGGTCCAGACTTTCCACAACAGTCACACGAGGATGTGATGATGCAGACATCTGAGGATAGTGATCTGGTACAGGACATTACAACCGATTGCTCGGTTGTAGCGAGCCTCTCCGCTGCTTATAATGTTCTTGTCGGGAAACATGCAGTAAGCAAAAGTGTCATCCAAATGATTTAGGCTTTCCTCCCCTTCTGATTTTAAAGCAGGTCCTATCATCTATATTCTATCCGTTTGATCATACCAAGGGCAGGCCAAGACTCTCCGCGTCTGGGAAGTACATCATCAAACTGAACTTCAATGGATGTGCAAGACGAGTCACCATTGACGACAGACTGCCGTCCTCGCGAACGGGCAGAGCCTTGTTTGTCGTCGACAGGCATAACCCATGCCTGTTGTGGCCAGCGCTGTTGGAGAAGGCATACCTCAAAGTTCGAGGCGGTTACGATTTTCCAGGCAGTAATTCTGGCACCGACTTATGGGTACTGATAGGTTGGATCCCAGAGCAAATATTCTTGCAAAGGTAAGTATCCCATCATGTTTTTACTTACTTATGTTCTGAAAAAAAAAAAAAAATTGCCGAGGAGGTTGCATCACCTTGCGTTTCTTTCTCATCTCGGCTTCAAATGCTTCTGCTTTCGATATTGCGGCTTATCAGGCTAATTTCCATCTGCTGGTAAGAGAGGATGTCGACATTGACCATATTTGGACCCGTATCGAATCAGCATACCAGTCGCGCGACGTGGTTATCACACTGGGAACTGGTAGGATCTCAGCCGACGAGGAACAGGTCATGGGACTTATTGGAGAACATGACTACGCAGTCGAGGCAATCGACTCCACTGGAGGTGTCAAACGCCTTTTAATCAAAAACCCATGGTGTGATGGGCCGATAATGACCACAATGGGGCGATCCGTACCACAAGTGTCTTGTTCGACCTCATCCTCGTGCAATGCTCCGTCATCCGATCCCGGTTTGTTGGATCGACCCGGTGCTGGCAGCCGGATCTGGGTTGGAATTGAGGACGTCGCGCAACATTTTGACTCCATGTATTTGAACTGGAATCCTTCACTTTTCACCCACCGACGAGATCATCATTTTTCCTGGACCATACCACGGAGTGTCTATAAAACATCACTGTCACAGAACCCTCAATTCTCCATCATGGAACCCAATGGCGGAACTATCTGGATCTTGGTCAGCCGGCATTTCGTCGATACTGAGCTGGAAATCGCGCGCAGCAGACAGGACTCGATGTCTTCCCCCGCGGCTTGCCGACTTGGATATATGAGCATTCTGGTATTTGAAAATTCGGGGCGCAAAGTCCAAATCAGTGGTAGGGAGCTGTACAGAGGCCCGTATGTCGATTCACCCCAAACGTTGGCCCGCCTTGACACCGAACCTGGACAGTACTACACCATCGTTATTGATCAGCATGAGCTCCCTCTGCCTCAGTATTCCTTCACCATGTCCCTCTTCTCCAACTCCCCACTCGTGTTTTCGGAAGCTACAGAGACCATGTCGCACATTTCCGAACATGACGGGGCGTGGACGAGGAGAACGGCCGGTGGACACTCATCGTGCGCTACATTTTTCCAGAACCCTCAATATAGCCTTACCATGACGCGTGCAGGCCCGGTATCTATCCTCCTCTCAGCCGACACCAACACTATGCATGTCCACGTGGATGTTGTTTGGGCCAGGGGAGAGAGGGTGGCAGCTCTTCTTCGCGTCAAGGACTTGGCGGCTTCCTCGGGCGAATACCGCCGGGGATGCGCTGAGGTCACCATTCCAGTGCTTGAACCCGGCATCTATACAATAGTCTGCTCGACCTTTGAAGCGGGTCAGCTGGCACGGTTCGTCCTGCGAGTTGCTTCAATGACGCCGGTGCGTGTGGCTCCCGTGCCGGCGGCCGAGGCAGGCCGGCTCGTCACCAGCATTCCCCAAGTCCGATTAGCCGAAGACGCCATGCGATGCCGCGCATCACTCCATGCATCGTGGTTGACAAAGGCCAGCGTGACGGTTCAGACAGCTTCTGCCAATCTACCCCCCGCAGCAGGAATCCCAAAATCACGACAACTACCATCCGCCGCAATGGTCCGCCTATCCATTCTCCTCGGCTGGGGCCCCGAACAAGTCGCCCTGGCCGTGTCCGGCGAGACGGAATTCCAAGACCCATCCGTCCCTATCCGCACCCCACAGTTCGACATGGAGCCTCAACGCATACAGAGCCTCGGGTGCTGGATCCTCATAGAGAGCATGGGCTGCACTCACCCAGGCCTAGTACTTAAAGCGGACATCTTGAGCGACTCGCCGGTCCGAGTCGGAGAATGGGAGTCTGTATAGACCTTTTTGAATGCAGGAAAAAAAAAAAGGAAAAGAATCAAGAAGTTGTAAATTTAAAGTGTACTCTCACGTAGATAAAACAAGGAGTGCTGCGTAAATATTTTGGACAATTTGGAATATCTCGCATGACCTGCGCGAGATTTGGATAAAATTTGCCGCTGTCGTAGTCTTCAACAGAGGTTCATTACATCTGAATGGGAAATGAATGAAAGGAATAAATTCGGCGTTGAAAGCTACGGAGACGGAACAATAAAAACGTCACACTTTACCCTTATTGTCATTCATCCAACAGCGAGTTCGGGACATCTCAAACAAGCAACATCATGCAGTAAAGGAGCAGGCTAATACACATTCGTGAGTATCATCAATTCCTATTCAACAAAAATATAGCAAAATAACTAGGCTGCAGAAAGACGAGTGGCGCGATATTTGCCTGGTATATATATAACTCGAACACCCTCAACGCCGAATATGCCTCTTAATTTGAGTAAATTGAAATAAATCAAGATAGTAGTGTCACTTTCTGATCATAGCCATGCTGATAATACTGTGCGAGAAAAGAAAAGATCCCATCCCCCAAGTCGAAGAAAAAAAAGAAAAGAAACCAAAGAAAAGGGTCGTAACGAAGAGCCATCTTGGGCAGAGTTCTTCGGGTGGGAGTGAGCGAGGAAGCGTTACAGGCTGGCGATCAGGTCATTTTTTCATATGGACGAGTAGTATGTTCGGTGGTAAAGACAAGAATCAAATTGAGTTGTCGGGGTCCTGCAGCTCAAGTGCCTCTTTTTCGCCGATCACGTCTAGGGCCTTCCGGGCGATGCGCCAAAACCGCCCGTAGTAGTGGATCGTCCTTGTCCTTGTCCACATGATGCACTCTGACATGGCTAAGGTAACAATTGGCCCGTTAGAATTCTTTGTCTCTTCTTTTTTCTCTTCTTTTTTCTCTTCTTTTCTCTTCCTTTCTCTTCTTTTTCTAGCACGCTATCTCGTCAAGAGCAGAAGATGACTTACCGTTGCAGATTATCTGGGCGTGGATATTTGTGCTCTTTCGTCGGGCAGAATGGGCATGTGTACCCTGGAGAGGCATGGACAAGCCCATGACGTATCATTTCGTTTTTTCGTTTAAACCCCTTGCCACCTTCGCTTCGAGAACAACCTGCAACTGGACAGTAATGTGGTCGAGCTGAGGAATGGACATTTGCATGCGAATTGAGTAGATATTGGGTTTGGAAAGGCCGAGCGGTGCATGATTCGACTGTACAGACATATCGTCCTTCTGTCGTAATCTCCTTTACACTTATTCGATCTGGAACAGAGGCAGCAGTGGTCGTTGTGGTCGTTGTGGTCGTTGTGGTCGTTGTGGTCGTTGTGGTCGTTGTGGTCGTTGTAGGTGCAGATTGCTTCGCGGCCGGTGTTTCACTCGATACAGTTGGGCCAGATTCTGTGCTAGGTTGTTGGCTTGAGCCATTGGATGTGCGGCGAGGACATGAACTTGACGCAGGCAGCGGATGCGGCGATGGAAGGCTTCTCTGGTCAGCTCCATTTGGTGATATAGGTGACGACGTTGCCAGTTTTGCGCTAGATGGTGGAGTGAAAGGAGCTTCAGAGCCGTGAGAAACCATGTTATTCGCTTTGTCTGCCATTGTGGACAGTTGGAAGGAGAACTTGCCATCGAGTATGTTGCGTATTGAAGGGAGTAGTTCCGGACATTTTGCTTTGGATTCTCGTATTGGAGCCAATTTATCATGGGCAAACTCCGTGTTACTCGTTTCGGCAATGGATGCTCTATCGAAACTTTCAGAAGTTGCATTAGTCTCTGGCGGATCCTTGTGAGGGGGCAATGCTTTGGTAGTGGATCGATCATCGTCCAGTGACAGATGGCTTGTGGTATGCGCAATATCGTAAGTCTTGCCGTCGACCATTACAGGCTCGCTGTCCTGACAGACTGCCTGGAGGGCATCAGCTGCAAGATTTCGAAGGCGAGGCCCGTCTATGTCGCTAGTGGAGGAGGACCCTGGAGCACTACCGCAGGAACGAGAATGAACGGGGCGCGCATCCTCATCCTTGTGGTGACCAGATAGAATAGAGATAGCATCGCCACCATCGCCCGTTCCTTTTTTCACATACTTATCTTCCTCCTCTTCTTCACCAATGCCTGTAAAGGCCTGGTAGCCAGCAGCTCGTGCGATCTCGGGGTGACGACCGTCGTCGAGAACAGCGACGAGAACAGAATTCCCAGCGAAAGGAACGATCTTTGGGCGATTAGACCTTTGGAAACCGTCACTGGTAGGAGGAGGACTGAGACTGACTTGAGAGGCAGGAATGTCCAGAGGTGGACTAGGACTAAGTGAGAATCTGGTACGCCGTGGTTTCATAGGAGGACTGCTTCTTGGGAGGAATTCATTTTCATCAACGACGTCGTATGAGTCTAACGAACCGAGAGGCTGTTGCTGACCGGCGTCGATAGTCATCCTTGCCAATTTTGCTTTGAGCAGGTCAACTGGCCATGGCCCTCACAGGAGAGGGCGTTAGCAGCATGAAACAATCGCTAAGGTTGTGATGGCCCGGATAGCCGAAGAAGGCAGGGTATATAAAGTCTCGATGACGAAAGAGGAATCTGGCCGAGTATAGAAACAAGGGAATCAAAGCCTAGCAGACAATGTTTTACTGAAGATGAGGTCAACAGTCGAGGAAAAGATCGAGGTGAGGTCGGGGACTCCGGGGTCCATACGGCGTACCAGTTGGCTGCTGAATGGCCAATCGAGGCTGATTGTTTGTTTGTGGCAAAGAGAAGATGCGGTCCCTGAGTAGTTCGCAGCTCAGTGAGGATGCGATTCTAACTTCATAGTACATTGGCTTCAGAGCCAGGCTTGGGGGCAGCCCTGCGTCTTGAGTAACAGTATCAAGGGATAGTCGATGGGCCGGGCGGCGGCTCAACCAAGGCGTTCGATCGAAGCAAACCCAATTCTTGTGCTGTAGACGAAAGGATACCTATCATCCAAGATGCAATCAGTGAAAAGATGCCACGTGAAGGAGGACAGGCGAACGAAAGGATCTCTATTTTGTGATTGCGGCGAATGACAAGCGAAAGAGCCGCTCAGCTGCATTGGCGAGAAGACGAGACATATGACTTGTTGTGAGCCAGAAAAGCTGCGGAGGATCGGCATACCTCACAAAATGGGAAATCCAAACAAGGCCTGGACCAGGCAGCGCAAGAATAAAAGCTGAATAAAAATTATAAGAATAAAAATAAAAATAAAAAGAAACAGAAGGATAAAATAAATAAACAAGTAAAATAAAAATAAAAATAAAAATAAAAATGTATATATGTACAAGGAAACACCTTGGACGGGCTGATGTCTCTTTGTTTTCTATTCCGTTTGCGCCGGCTTAGGAACCAGATTTCCGGGGTGGCGTCGGCTTGAAAAAGTGTTGGGCTTGAAGTCATTAGCCTACCGAGCTCGGCGGATAGCCCAGGTTTGAATTTTGCGCCAAGGAGGCAGAGGCAATGGCATGGCAAAGCAAAGCAGAGCAAAGCAAAGCAAAAGCAAAGAAAAAGAAAAAGCAAGCAAATGGGCGAATCAGGGGATCGGGGAAATCGGGGTACGTCAACCAGCCAGTACAGTACAACCAGTGCAGTATCGCACGATGACTACGACAAGGAGCGGATGGCTGCGCGGGGGGGCGGCCACATGGAGGAGGCTCGGCACGCTCAGCACAGGACCCGACATCAGTTTTGTTCATTCCTTGGCGAGCACCTGCTACTACCTCAGACCTTCTAGGCAGGTACTAGTAGGGAGTAGGTACCAAGTACCTAGGTACACAAGGAAGCAGCTACCTGCCAAAGCACCTACTAGGTAGGTACCTAGGTACTAGGTAGTAGGTAGGTACCTTAGTAAGTAGGTACTCAGCAGTAGTAGGTGGTCCGTGGTCCGTGGTCCGTGGTCAGTGGTCAGTGGTCAGTGGTCAACAGGATCCGATTTCTAAGCCGAGCCAAGTCAGGAAGTCAGGAACAACCGGGACTATTGCCGTTAGGCAGCAGGTCCGCATGTGGATGGCGTCGGGGGGGGCGCGGGGACGCGGGAGATGGAGATGAAGATGGGGATGAAGATGGTCATGGAGATGGACATGGGGTTGGGGAAGGGCATGGAGATGGAGTCGGCGACAGAGACAGACATACAGAGCACATACAGAGCGAGACAGACAGGTGTGGAGATGGGCGAGATGCAACACGGAGTGACGAACTGTCTGCGAATCGCAAACCACCAGGCCTTCATGAGACCACGGCCATGGCAAAGCATTGAAGGATCATTGATGCCAGGCAGCTTGCAGCTGCACCTTCCGTGCCATCGTGTAAGGTCAAGTGCCCGAGGAGTGTCCAGTGTCTGATGGTACTTGGTACTTGAGTTGAGAAAGTAGAACTTTCAGAGTGCTTGGTACCTGCCTTATAGTTAAGCAGGTAGGTGCCTACTTAGAGGTACTTACGTGCCGAGATAGGTACGTCAAATAGTACTTACCTGAATAGTAGCGCGTCGGGCGGCTCATGGCGGGCAGGCTCCGTCCATCACGTTGAGGCCAGGGGGGAGGGGTGGCTCGTTAGACTGATCTGGTTGTTCTAAGCGCTCATCAACTGGGACTTCTTCCCGCACCGCTCCACATCAATGCGAGACATCTACAAGTACTAGGTACCCAAGTACCCAAGTTCTAGGTTACTTAGAGACCGCCCAAGTTCTCTGCTCAGTACAAGTGGTAAATACGTACCTAGTACCTACTATTAGATTGGCTACATGTGTTGTCGCAACGATGTGTTAGACAGCAAAAGCAGTGAGCACCTTATCTACGAGTGGCGCGCCGTATTGGTTCTGCACAAGCAATGCGACTCTCGGACCTGGCGTGGAACATGGGCAAACTCTTGACGGACAAGACTAATCCATGAAGATTAGTAGGCAGGACAAACATCCGGCGGGGCGTGGCTCTGTTGGAGAGGCAACAACGCACCGGACATGTGGATGAGTAAGAAACGTGGCCTTTTGGATTTCTTATAGAAAGGACCACTGTCCCGCTTTCTTTTCTTTGTCCTCTCTTTGTCCTCAACCAGAGCCAGCTCAGCAGTATCTACCACATAGCCTCAAGTACTAGGTATGTACGTACATACATACCTACTTTAGGTAAGTACCTAGGTACTAGGTAGGTGGCGAGCATTGGCCTGATGGGCCTTTGTTTGTCCGTTCTACTGAGCATTGCCGAGGATCGGAAGCAAAAGGGCTTCCTCCGCCTCGGCCCTCCAACGGGAGGAGTCGACCTATCCACAGTAGGAAGTGGCCGAACTGTATATGCCAGCATCACGTAAGTTTGCAGTGGGTGTACATATAATCGGCGAATACGCCGGCCATTGGCTGCGGCTCTCAGGGTGTGGAGAAACATACCACCACCAAGTCATTCAAACCTCGCTTCCCCGTCTTCCCCCTCCCCCCTGGCCGCCATTTCCTCTTCCTGCAGAAACGCCAATGATCGCGCTTGCAGTCTAGAAATGGCATGACAGCCGACCACTGCAATTGTGGGCGGGCCAACATGCATGGAAGGCAGGTCACAGGTCAGCATTGAGGGCAGGAGGGGCTGAGTTGCTTGGGGGTGGAATTGGTTTCGCGTCGAGCATTGCATCTACACGAATGGAGCTCGTGCGACTGAAACAAACATGAGCTCGACTCGTTGCATGGGAACAAAGTGCCAGGTTGTAAGACAACGCGAGGCTCTTTAGGACGTCTACACTAGCGCCAGCCTATTAGCCCCGTTAGACTCACGTTACATGTGCCCATGTCCCCTCCCTGCCACCATTTTGCGGAAGAGGCAGCGGCAGATGGTTGAAGACGCTGGGACGTAACAGGTGCGGGTGGATTTCTAAAGCCTTTTGATTTTGAGTCTAGCGTTTGACCATTCAACGTTAGGCGAACGTGAAGCCAGAACGATGGATCGGGCGCGTCGGCCCGCAAAGGTACTTTTTTTTTTTAAAAAAAAAAAGAAGAAGAAAGAAGAAAGAAGAAGAAAAAGAAAATAGAAAATAGAAAAAAACCACTGTCCAAAGCGAGTCATGCTAATTCCTCCCACTACAACGATGATGGAAATAGAAATACTGCCACTAAATACTAGGTACCTAGTAGATATTGAGCAAACAGGTACCTAGGTAGACAATTTTCAAAAAGGACCCCACTCTTCTCTCTACCCCTCTTCTAAAGCTTCAACAAATGTCTTTATAGATGTTGGGATTTTTCTAAAAAAATTTGGGGGTTGCCGCGCTAGAGAAAGTCCCGCAAGACGCATGTTGAGGCAATTGCTTTTGATAAAAAACAATGAGCTCGAACTCGGATTCGAACCAAGGACTTCGAGATTTGCAATCTCACACTCTACCACTGAGTTATCCGAGCCACAAGCCAATCTTGAACAGGCGTTGGACAAGCGCCACTTAGTATTGACTATATAGCTATAGCAAAAACTGCGGCTCAGTATCGCGAACGGAACAGTCCATTTGACCCTCCAATGTACAATAGTCGCGAAAGTCTACATATTTATCGGGACACCTGAGCTCTTGAATGGAAACACGTCTTCCATGGCAATTATCTCTTACCTTGATTTGCAACGCAATGCAGTGAATTTCGACTTTGGGTATCTGACTAGTCTATGACAAGTCTCTGCAGCGTCAGAAAATCCATGCGACTTCCCGCGAAAATGAAACGCAGGACATCCTGATTCCTGACTCCCCGAGACAAATAGAAATTGGCACCGAACGTGACCTCAACGCAGGTCACAGAAACCAAGGCCCATTTGTCCAGAGACTTGCATCAATTGAACAGACGATTGGACGCAGGCACGGACGGCGAGGTGTATCGCCTTCCCGATTGACTCCAGCAGCCGTGCTCCGACAAGGAGGCTCTTAAAACAGAGTATCACGTTCCACGTCCATTGCGTAAGATTTGTATGATGATCCCCAGCCCGCGTGAGGTTCTCGTCTTTCATGCCACCAGGTCCTCGAGAAGGAACGTCTGACCCCTGACTTCTGAGGGTGCTCTTTGGCCCCCATGAAAATCACCGACAGTATTTGCTCGAGACATTGAGACGACGACGACGAGGAGGAGGATATTTCCCAGCTGGAACGCGCCTCAACGCCGAACGGACAGTAGCAAGGTGCCACGACTCGGTACTTTCCGTGACGATCTAGTGATGCCCAAGTGATCTTGTGACTACTGTGAAACAAGAACTCGATGGCGCTTAAAAACGTACTGCAATCGAACAAGGATGCTGAAGTACATGCATACATACTTGGTACCTGCCTACTAGATACCTAGGTACCTAGTAGGTACCTAGTATTTATGTATGGACGGTACAACTAGTAGGTACTTCTGACCGACCAAGACATGAATTGATCAGTGACCACTGACGGGCCACCAGCTTCAAACCCTTCGCCTGTAAATGCCGCGCCCCCCACTAAATACTAGGTACTTAGGTACTTGGTAAAAAATCACCCAATTGCCCCCACCGCCCTACGAATGTGAACCCCAAAAAATGTCCCCCATGTTTGCTTTTGGGTTTTCCCATCGTCAGCCGTGCCGTGGGACTCCAAAGTCCACGCTAGTAAAGCAAAAGCGGCGAAAAATAATATATAATGAAGAACCAGACGTTCCGTGGCCGTCACCGAGCCTTGAAACTAGAGCGCCACCTAACCGCCACCCAAAAGGTCGGGCACTCATAAGGTGATCGACAAGTCGACTTTGAGCGGTCAGGATTCAGGAACCGGAAACGTGCGTCACGCCGCCAGACTCGTTCACTTGTCGGTCGGTAACAGAAAAGCACACGCGCACGCACACGACGGCCATCTCTCGTGGTTCCCGAACGCCACTTTTGACCAGAGCCGGGGGTGGTTACGCCTGCCATGTTTTCCAATGTCTATTTGTTCGCATTGTATCTATTTCTTATCTCATCCTCGCTTTATCGCTTTCGGCATTTTTAGCGCCAGTGCCAAAGAAGAAGAAAAAAAAAAATTAAAATTAAAATTGGCGCAAGAATTTCCAAGACGAGAAGACCCTCGAAATATGCGATTGAACTCGTGATTTATTAACATCATTCATTTGTTTTTCCGCTTTCTTCCACGTTGTCGATGCCCTTTCAGAGTTTCAAGACTCCAAATGATTGAGGCAACTTCACCTTAGACCGCCCATGTTTCAACCACCGCTCTATCTAAACCTAGTGTGAGCGAGCCATCCCCCCTCCCAGCCGGCATCGAGGCGCCCACAGAGGCATCTGCAGAAGGACAGAACATGTACTTTCCTGCTGTCTGTCGTTCTTGTTGCTCAAGATACAATTGATACGTGATATATCAACACATGCGGAGATGTATCATCTCCAACCCACCGACTTTCCAAACCCCGCCCCACGAACCGCGGCCTGCCCCGTGATCCTTACCCCTCAATCCCACATATAAGAATAAACTTGTCGAACAGCCCAGCGACGAAACGGCAAATTGTTTTCTCGTCTTCAAATTTCCCATCGACACAGACACGAAGCAGCTCAGGAAAAAAAGCCAGACCGGACAAAGTATTGTATCGAGCATGAGCAGTCCAAAGATGATGAAAGCAGTCGTCTTTGAAGGCCCGTACAAGGTCTCCGTACAAGACCGTCCTGTACCAGAAAGTGAGCTAGGAACCCCCTGGTTGTAATATTTGGTTACATTGTTTCACAAAAGTCACGGACTGACGTTGCGAGTCTAGTACTGGACTGCGGAGATGTCATTGTCAAGGTTGAGGCCACGGCCCTCTGTGGCTCGTAAGTCTGCGGATACTAAGCCCCTCCCAGCTTCCGGTCACGTCGACCGTTTTGTTATGTCAGGCTGACATGGCGGCCTTCCAGAGAATTGCATGTCTTCCGAGGACACCAGAAATCAGCCCCAGGATTTATCATGGGTCATGAGTTCACCGGCACCGTATGCGAAGTCGGGTCTGGCGTACGCACTCTCCAGATTGGCGACAGAATTGTTTCGCCATTTACTGTGTCATGGTGAGTTTTAAGGGTGCAGACTGGCATGAGCACAGATTGTTCAGCTGGACGGGATGATTTTGATGAGAAGAAAATTAAACTTTGTTTTTTTTTTTTTTTAAAAAAAAAAGAAGAAGAAGAAAATATACTAAGAAATAATCTTTTCCATAGTGGCGAATGTTTTTATTGCAAAAAGGGCTTCACGGCTCGTTGCGAGAAAAGCTTGCTATTCGGTTCTCCTGGCCTTGACGGGGGTCAAGCCGAGTACGTGCGTGTCCCATACGCTGACAGCACGGTCGTCAAGGCACCCAAAACCATATCTGAGCGTGCCTTGCTATTGATGGCCGACATCTTTCCCACAGGGTTCTTTGGTGTCAAGAGTGCGCTCGACATGTCCCCAACTGCGGACGTCACACAGTCCACCATTGTCGTCATTGGATGCGGACCCGTCGGACTCTGTGCCATTGCGTCCGCTTCTAGCTTGAGTCCTAAGCATCTTTTTGCCGTAGATGCCGTTGACAGTCGCCTTGACGTGGCCCGAAAGCTGGGGGCCAAGCCACTGAACTTCAAACAAGATGCAGACGACATGAAGAGACAAGTCATGGATGCAACAAACGGCCGCGGCGCCGATATAGTGGTCGAAGTAGTTGGCTTGTCTCCAGCGCTCAGAACCGCTTTCGAGCTCGTGCGGCCGTTTGGTGTCATCAGCAGTATCGGAGTCCACAACGCCGAGGTATGATTGCATAGACCCGTCGCCACATATCGGCACAAAGGTCTTTGACTAACATGAACAAGATTCCTTGGACCGGAAATGAGGGATACAAGTAAGCTGCCTCTCTGTTAGATTTGATGTTGAAAATAGAGAATGAAAGAAAAAAAGGAAAAAAAAAAAAACATGGTCATGACTAACGATTGCAAAGCAAAAATGTCCGCCTTCAAATGGGAAGATGTCCCGTGAGACACATTTTCCCGGAAGCTCTTACATTGCTGGAACAAAAGCAAGACCAACTTGAGTAAGTCAGCCACCAAACAAGAATTCATGTGAATGTCATAGATTCATCCCCCATCCCTTTTTTCTTTCCTCTTCCTCTCTCCTTTCCATTCCCTTTTCTTGACCTCTCTTCCCTTTTTTTTTTCTTCCTCGCATTCGGCCCAATATATCGCAAAACGGCGTCTCAATGATGGAAACAACAGAATCTCACAACAAATCCAGATTCATGTTCGAGCATGTGATGCCGCTGGCAGATGCGGTACAGGGCTATGAGCTCTTTGAGACGATGAAAGTCCAAAAGGTCATCTTCCGGCCCTAGTCTTTTGCTTAATTTTGACGGGGCTTAACCATCCCTTCGTGCATGATATAGTACACAACGGTAGAATCGTTGTGTACTGTTGCCAAAACAATGCGCTTTGGTCGAGAACTATCATTTTGGACAGAGTCAAATACAGACGCAAACTTGGCGAGCGACCATTTCTCACTCAAGTGTGTAGACAAAACCCATTCGTACTCGGGTTCGTGAAAGAGCTTCTCCCCCGTAGCTTCCTCGTGCGCCAATGCGGCGATTTGGTCGTCGGGATGTAGATAGAGTCTCTTGGGCGGAAGACCCCGGATAAGGGGTCGACAAGCTCCCGCATCGTTGACAAGCTCCAAGTTACTCCAGTCGTGCTGGTGCTGCAGGTTCTGCAATACCGTCGTGGCAAGGTTGTGCACTGCTTGATCCATGGCCATGACGGCTTACACGTGTGGGAATTAAAAGAAAAACGAGATGCGGATTCGCGCGGGCGAATCGATGCATGGAAAAGTAAAGGCAATTTTTGTGTACACGGCGCGAGGGCGGTTTCGCTCGACGTCGGCAGCAACTTCTCATTGCCCTTTCTTTTGCCCGAAGCAGCTCAGATGAGTGATTGGGTGGGGGATGTCCCGGTCATTACCCAGGATCCACAGTTTTCGCCTCACAAGATGCCGGCTTGCACGTGTAGGTTTACAATGCTTAGTGTTACAATTTTGCAGTTCAAGAAATCAGTACATATTTTATTTAATGATTTTTCACGCCACTAGAATCTCTTGATAGAAATTGGGTGTGTATTGGGAATACGGACCCAAAAGGAGGGAGAAAAGAACAAATAAATAGAATAATAAGAATAAGAATAACAACAACAACAATAATAATAAAAGGCTCAATCCAATCATCCATGCAAAAGTAAAGTTTGAAGCCCTTCTTTTTTATTCATCACATGCACAACCATAAATCCTTGTTCGCTTGGATCTTTTTCTCTTCATTTCTTTTTCAACAACTTCCTCTCAGTGCCATGCAATCTTCATTTCGTCACGCCTCCACTTCCTTGTCGCCCATGAACAGGATACGAGAGAATCGACAACAAAAGGAGCGGGAGACATGACACGGCCCCGTTATGATGCCGCTCTTCATCCAAGCAGCGAGTCACCGACCGGGTTCAAGCTAGCGTCATTTTGGTACGCTCATCCAGAAGCCAACACGAGAAGATTTCTGACGAAAGAGGCTGCGCCATGCGGCCCGTGGTGTCCGTGGTGGATGGATGGATGGATGAACTCTGTTGCGGAACGGCCGCACATGCCATTGCCAGCCATACCCGTTGAGGCTTCCCTCTCTCTGTCATAACCGACTATCGAGCCATGACCCCACGTCCACCGAACGACCGGTGTGTATCGACACACAATTAAACCTGGAGCTATCCCATCCCTTGGTCGATTGCTCAAAAATCCAGGTTTAACTTACCACATCTGCGGCTCGTCGACAGCATGTCTGGCGGAACGTCGCATCCCAACGAAACCGAACCGTTTCCAGCCATCGACCACGATGCGTCCATAGAACTTGTTCAATCATCGAGGATCGACGACTCCAGCAAGTCCATAGTTAATCGCCCGGCGGCTTCGTCCTCTCTGAGTGATCGTCTTCGACGCGTCTCCCAGAGCTTCGAGTCGTCAGAACTTCCCGAAGGCTTCTTCGCCGCTTCTGGCGGAATCGCTTCATCCGTCTTGTCTCGCCACAATGTCGCACGACCTCCCTCAGACTCGCTTCGATCAGCCAAATCTCCCGCTGTCAGCTCAGGCGCTGCCAATACGACGTCAAGACCGGCTCAACCTGTCCCTAACGAGCAATCAACCGTGGGACATCAAAATGAGGGACCTGCCAGTAAATCAGCGGCCATGGCAACGGCGATGCCTTCCAGCGAACCAGTCTCCGCGGCTTCCTTCGACAACGGCTATCATTTTCCTCCAAAGCACTCCTTTGCCAAGTCCATGAAGCTGGGAACGGTTGCGTTTTGGAATTACGTACTCACGCCGGTTGGCTTCGTTGTTACCTTGTATGGCCTGAATGTCGTTGCATGGGGAGGCATGCTATTCCTCCTACTGTGCAATGCCTGTGAGTTTTATCTCAATTTTGTTGTTAGTGGGACACCACGGAGCATCTGGGCTGACTCCCTCCCTCCAAAAAAAATTATCATTCTTAGCTCCTGCAATGTGCCACCCTACTTGCGACGATATCAATTCTCCAAGACGAATCTGGATCGAAATCGACTCGCAAATACTGAACGCTTTATTCTGTGTTACAGGGTTTGGTCTTGCACCTTGGAGATTCAGGGATCTCTATTTTCTTTTGCAGTACAGACTCAATAAGAAAGTGAGCGGACTACGACGCCTTGCCGGGATTCACAGAGGTTGGTTCCGACTGAAGGGCTCTACGGATTTGCCGTCGAATCTCGGCCCACACAATATCCATGAACCCGAGTTCCAATCAATTCTACGACCGGCAATTCCGTTTCCTGAGGCCAAGATTCCCGATCCTCCTCTGACAGGGGTACGAGCGCCGTGGACCGCGGTTTGGAAGCTCGACTTGGTGATTTGGCTCATGGTCGCCAACACGTTCTTTCAATGCGTCCTGTCGGGCTTTATGTGGGGCATGAATCGTTATGACCGCCCCAGCTGGTCGACGGGTCTATTCGTCGCCCTCGGCTGTCTCGTCGCTGGTGTAGGCGGCTTCATTATGTTTCTGGAAGGGAAAGCGGTCAAGGGCATCGAAGGTGTGCCTGTGAGTCAACAGGACAAGAACCGTTTAGACCGGGATAGGGAACGAGGGATCTGGCATTACAACAACCTACAAGACAAGGACCTCAAGGCGGAGAAAAGGAAGGCAAAGGTCTGAAAGTTTTTCTTTTTTTTTTGTTCTTCCTTCTTTCTCCTCTCGGTTAGGGTAATCGCGTAGTGCATAGAGAGGGCTTCAGTAGCATTTAAGGAGTTTTCTTTTCTTTTCTTTTTCTTTTCTTTTTTATTCGTAGACGAGTCCTCTAAACCATAGCGCTAATATATAAAAACACCAGTCTGTAATATTGTGGCCTGACTCTATAAAGCAAAGGAGAGAAAAGAAGATGAAAGAAAAAAGAGAAAAGAAAACAGGAAAGGTTATATAAAGATATAGAGGTTAATATAAAGAGAGCTAATAAAAGGCTTAGGAGAGTAGTTAGAATAAGGCTAAGAAGGAAGAGGAAGAGGATAAAATAATGTCAATATGTAGTTTACAACAAGCTGTAAGCGTCTCTCTTAGCTTAGAACGTTACCTATCCCTCCCTTGATCCATGTACATATCTATGTTGCCGCCGTAAGTAGTTTACTTTCACACATTTTTAGAACACATGAGCAGCAATCCTCATTCCCCAAAATCGTTCGTTGTATTAGTGCAGCAAATAGAAAACTAGCAAAGTAGCCATGCAGCCTGATTATTCGTCGTCCTCGTCATAATCATCATCATCGTTATCATCATCGTATTCATCATCATCATCTTCTCCTCCTCCTCCTCCTCCTCCTTCTTCTTATCCTTCTTCTTTTCCTTCTTCTTCTCCTTCTTCTCCTTCTTCTTCTTCTTCTTCTTCGTCCACCTGATCCCTTTTATTAGCCTTCTCCACATCTAGTTCTAAGGCTTCGTACACCCGACGCGCCGCTTCGGTGCTTGCATCAGGGTGGAGCGGCAGGTTGCTTGTAAACCCATGGTCATGAATCCAGGAATCTATGGCCTTGAGATCTGTAGTTTTGAAATGTGTCGCCAGAGCAATCAACATTGATTCTCGGATATATGGCTTTGGGGTTGGGAATGGCCGTTGTGTATAATATCGGGCCCACGTAGTCTGCCATCCTTCTCGCTGCAGATCTCGGATTCGTAGCAGTGCCATAATGAAATGAAAATATAGAAATCGAGCGGCTGGACGGTTTGCATTAAGAAAAGTCAGTTCTTTGCCATCAATGTCCCTTGCAGTGATGTCAGGATAGCAATGTGCATGGAGGATCGAGTCTGAAATAACGTCTGTCCGCCATCGGGTAATTGGATTTTCATTCGTATCGACTGGAACAACGACGATATGATACTGGTCAAACCAAATTTCGAGCTTCTCTGATAGTAACAGTGCATTTCCAGGCTTTTTAATTGATGGTGCCCATTCGCCGAAGAGTATCTCACTGATACTGTCGTTATCGAGAAAAAACGGCACAATATGTGCGGCTTTAGTGACCGTGTGGTAAACCCAAATACCAAGCATATGACACCAATAGGCCGGGGGGTCATCGGCAGTTTCGCCACCATAATAATGCATGGCATCTCTTCTCCAGTTGCTTGGCCGTCTCCGCCGTTTATCAGCACCATCGGATTTTGCATATAAGGCGAGAAGACATTCCGAGGCGGCGATACTGCCTAAATTGAAGAGTGGCATACTAGTTGTAGGGGAATCCGCCAGAAAGAATTTACTTTTCTTGTTTCGCCAAAGATCGTCTCCAGCCGAAATATAACGTTTTCGTGACTGAAGAATGAGCTTGTTGCCTTCGGTCTGAGAAAGCTGGCCAACCTTCATCTTTTCATGAAGCATTTTCTGTTCCAATAGGCAGGTTTCTTGTTCAGCTTCAGCCAAAGCGCTGCCACATTCAGCCAAACGAAGCCCTGCTGCTTTGTCCGGCTGAGGCCTATCATCTGCCGGCCCTACTTCTGGCTCAACAATGGCACGTAACGCCTCAAACTCTTCCCGAAGTGTCTGAGACACACGTCTGGACGTCTCGTATGAGGTCTGTGCACCTGCAAGTGCAGAGGGGCGGATGGCAAGGCTTGGAGAAGCGCCTTCAGGCGAGTCTCTCCCAGTTCCAGACGAATCGGCGGTCGACATGCTCACGGTGTGTGTGTGTGTCTGTGTGTGTGTTTGTGAAGAGAGAGAGAAAGAGAGAGAGGGAAAGGGAGAGAGACACGCACAGAGGGAAAGGGAGAAAAAAGAAGAAGAAAAAAAAAGTAGGAAGTGCTTGCTATATATCTGCATATGTGTGGATCCTGTGACCTCGTTTAGCACTTTTTCGATGACTTATTGGATGTACGTAAGGAGTACGTAAACAAACCTAAAACGGAAGAAGTGCCTTTCTACTTTTTTTTTGCGTAAAGATATCTCCCGCGTTTCTGGGCTTCCTGCGCCGCCAACCCACGCAGCAGGCCACACAAGCTGCCCTTTTGCAGCATTAACCTTATTATCACTATCCTGCCTCTCTATACGTAGGTTGGCCGGCCGCATACCCTTAGATGGCTCAGAATTACGGCATTCTTCCTAGACCGACTTAGATACCTTAGTTGTTACGTAATTATAGTGCTAGGCCAAGTCCCTTATCCTCTAAGTTTGGTTAGGATACAAGCTCTAGCTAGCACACCACATGGAATTACTAAAGACCTCAATAGACACGTTTTCTTCGCAGTATATAATTGCAACGTGGCGGACTTGGCGGCGTAGGAAGCCTAGAAACGCGGGAGGTATCTTTATATAAAAAAAAAAGTAGAAAGGCACTTCTTCTATTTTAGGTTTAGCTTCTACTGCGTGTTCAAAAATCTACTACTGCGTGTTTATATACTCGTATACGTGAGGCTTCTCAATGTGTCATAGGCCAGACATGATTCATCCTTCTCCCTTGAGGAATCCTCTCGTCCTTCATCAAGCTTCGTTTTAGCGTGATTTGCCGAGTTCTGATTCGACCTTCATTCCTCTTTTCTTGTTCTCTCTCTCTCTCTCTCTCTCTCTCTCTCTCTCTCTCT
>SRPW01000018.1:0-75758 GCA_018360225.1 Claviceps pusilla | reverse complement strand
AATACCTTCCTAGACCCCACGTTATGTCACTGAGTCTCAGATCCACCTAGTATTCCTTAGAGAATCACTAGTATCCTAAGGAATACCAACACTTATACTTTTAAAATATTTTTTTAAACTTTTAAATAATAAATATTAAGTTATTTTTCTTTATAATATAGCTTTAATTATAAACTTAAAAATATATTTTAAATATATTTATATCTTTATTATATAAACTATTTAATAGTATATTATTATATTATATATTAAAATTTTAAAAATAAATTTAATTTATATTAGCTAGAAAACTAAAGATATATATATATAAACTAATATATAAGATTTTAAGATTTATTTTATAATATTTTCAAATAAAAATATACTTTATAATATTAATATTTTATAAAATAAACCTTTATAAAATATTTTTAAATTATTTAAAACTTAATTATAATTAATAATTATTATAATAAAGAATTAGAATTATAATATATTTTAATTTAATATTTAGTATAAAACTAATAAATAAAAATAAAAAATAAGCTATTTTATACTTATTATTACTAATTAAATATAATTATTTAAAGATAATAAATATAAAAATTAAAAACTTATTAATTAAAATCTATAGTCTTATAGAGTATTTTTTTAATTATATAACTTTTTAAATATTAAACTAAAATTTTACTATTTTAAACTTATTTTTACTTATTCTTAGCTATTTAACTAAAATTACTATAGAATTAAACGTTATTTTTAGCTATTTAGGTAATGTACTTATTTAGGTAATAAGCACCACCTTCAGGTGGGGCGTGGCACGGGTAGTTGATTACTCATAGACCTACTTAGTGTTCCACTAAGTAGACAATAGAAATTGGGGACAACTATATTATTCTAGGACACCTAACTACTCCGCTACCTAGCTTTTTCTTAGTGTTTTATAGTAAAATTTACTATTTTTAGCTATAATAATATATCTTTTAACACTATTACTATAATATAACTATATTAATATAAATTCCTTATAACTTAAAGTATTTATAAAAAAATTATTCTTAAAAATAAAAACCTTATTTTTTGTTTATTTTATAATTATTTTAATTTTTAAGGTGTTTTTATAATTTTTTATGCCTTTAACTAGGCATTGTTTTTAGTAGCTTTAGCGATTAATTATAAAGGTCTTAGGCTTATAAGCTTTAAGAAAATAAGATATACAGGGCATATAAGGGGCTTTATAAGCCTGTTAGTTTATTAGTTATAGTAAGTGTTATGGTCTAGGTCTTTGACCTAACCTAAGGCTGTGTGCGGACCGCGCACAGCTGGCACCCACCCTAGCGACGACCGACCAATATAGATGTCAATTAATCAGACCTTGCTAACCTGATTAATGCGTATCCTTTTGCCTAGCTTACAGCTAGCGCAGCTAGTAAGGGAATCTGGGAGACCAGTATTAACTGCGCTAACATCCGTGATAACCCAATTGGGTTAGTCTATAATAATTAATTAGGTTATTAAGGTCATGGGTTTAAGTCCTGCCGGAACCTAGGCTTATAAGGACCCACTAGTAATAAGTAAAGTGGGCCCCTTAGGGGAGGTATAGTATTAGTTAAGAGGGTGGGGAAAGTGGGGCTATATAATAATCTAGGTCTTTAACCTAACCTTAGGCTGTGTGCGGACCGCGCACAGCTAGCACCTACCCTAGCGACAACCAACCAATATAGATGTCAATTAATCAGACCTTGCGAACCTAATCAATGCGTATCCTTTTGCCTAGCTTGCAGCTAGCGCAGCTAGTAAGGGGATCCGGGAGACCGGTATTGACTGCGCTGACATCCGCAATGACCCAACTGGGCTAGTCCATAACAGTAAGGTTTTAAAAGAGTATACTTTATTTTACTATAAAGAGTGGGATTATAGGTAGTTATTATAGATTCTCAGTTATTATAAAAATTTATATAAGTAATTTTATAAGTGCCTTTAGCTTTATAAAAATTCCCCTAAGCTATTAAAGCTTTTATTAAGTTTTTAAAATAGCGTTAGACTCTGCTTTTACTATTAATAAAGCTATAGTACTAGTTTTCTTTATTTTTGGTTAATTAAGCCCCTTATTAGCTTATAAGGATAAGTATATATGAATCTTAAAAAGCTTTTATTTTTAGTAAAATTATTATTATAAAATCTAACTAAGCTAAAGCTAGGTTTAGATTTTATTTTAATTATAAGGGTAGGGCCTTTATAAATGATAGCTAATTCTTTTATACTTATTAGGTATCTTAGTAGGTTTTAATAGTATTGAAATGTTCTAAATTTAGGCTAGCTAGGGCTATTAAAAGCTACTTTAGAGTAAAAGTAATATTAGGTCTTATTAATAGTATAAAATATTATTATTATTATTATTATTATTATTAGGTATACTAGGGGCCCTTAGGGGCTACTAGCTAGAACCTCTACTTACTTATTTATATACGGAAAACCCTATTACAGAGAGGAAAACCTATATATTATATATTAAAGCTACTTATTTAGGCCTCAGGTAGGCCTATTAAGATACTTATTCTAAATATTAATTATATTATTTACTAATCTTAATAGTAATAGTTACCCAATATAGTATAAAATAGCTTAAGTAATTTAAAGCTAATGTTATAGACTAGCCTAGAGGCTACTACAATCTAGCGTTAATAGAATATATTATTACTCTGAAGGAGAAAGAGAAGAAAGAGAGAAAGAAATCTCTTATAGTTTATTTAATACTATTTATTTATAAGTGCTCTAAGTTAGCCTACTTAGGGCTACTAAGATAAGTATATTATAGCTATTATACTTTCTTTACTTAGCCTTTTCTATTTCTTTGAAAATTTATGCTTTTAGCTTAAATTTATTATACATCTCTCTTTTTACCTATATAGTAAAGCTAAGTAAGTATTAAAGTAGCTTTTAGAAATAAGAGAGATGGGTGCAATAGAGCACAGCTTACTAAGGTAGTGGGCTTAGTGAGCGTGCACGTAAAGATCCACTGCTCTGTAGAGCAGAGCACTATAGTAAGCTATAGTTCACTATATCTTATAAAGTATAGAAGCTTTTGCGTTGCTTTTAGCACTATTTAATTTACTAAAATATTTTTAATAATATTTAATAAATTATATTTAATATCCAACTCTATAGGTATATATAGCTAGTAAGAGTGATTTTAATAGTCTATATAATTAGTAGTTATAAGAGGGTTTTTTACTTTTTTTTCTTATATACTTACTAACTTTATTAATAAATACTAGTTACTAGCTAAGCTTTATAAGCTACTTTTTATTTTCTATAAAATTTATCAATATAAAAAATACAAAAATAGACTTATAGCTATATAAATTAGCTATTAATATACTTATAACTAGTTAACTTAGTAAAAATTAATATATAATACTAAAAAATTATTTTTTAAACATTTATATAGAAAGAAAGCTTAGAATTTAGTAATAAAGAAACTAGTTTTAAGACTTTTTATAAATTCCTTTTTATTAAAAAAATAATAAAAATATATATTATAAAGCAGCTACTTTCTTTAACTAAATGACTATTCTATAAATTTAACCTAAAGACTAAACCTACGTAATAGTTATTAGCTTAACTATATAGCCATTAAAATAAGTAAAAAAGGTTAAAAAGTAAGGATTTATAAGAATTTTATAGCTATAAGCCTATATATATAACCTTTAGTTAGAATCCTATAGTTATACTGCCTATATACACGCACACTTGCTGGCTTACACTGTCTTACAAAGCCCTCTATAAAGTGCTTCTATCAGCGCTATAATTATAGCACTAATAGTGAGGAATCCCCTATAAATAACCCTATTATTTTCAACAGTAGCGTTATATTAGCCTTAAATAAACTATATCCTTTTTTTAATAATGGCTCTTTTATTATTTATATATAGTTATATACCTATATATATACTTTACATTATTATTATTATATATATATATTTCTATTATTATAAGTTTATTCTTATAATAAGCTATATTTAGTTCATTACTCTATAAATACCCTTTAGCTAGCTAACTATACTTATTTTTAAGCTAGTTAGCTATTTTATAGTATTATTATTAATATTTCAATAAAAGTCTTTTAAAATTCTATAAAAAACTCTATTATATTATTATTATTATTATATTACTCTAGTTAGGCTATTAGCTTAATTCTAGTACTACTACTACTTGGACTATATAGAAAAAACCCTAGTATAGAGAGAAAAACCTATATATAACCTTTTTAGGTTTTATAGTAAGGCTATAGTTACTTTATACTAATTTTAACTATAAAAAGTAGTATACTACTAGCTAAACTTGTTACGGTCTGCACACGACAGCGGAACCCACTATATATAGGAGGGTTCCGCTCCCCCTTTCTTCTAATAATGAATAACTTAAACTATATATACACTTAACCACCTACCTATAACTTAAGTGTTCTCTCTCTTTATAACTTTATAACGTACTATACCTATTATATAAGTACCCCTAACTTATATATAATATTTAGTATATAATAAGTAGTAGTAATTGCTGTTTCTTTTATATGCTTATTTACTATATAAAAGCTAATAATAAAAACTATAAACCTTATATTAATAATAGAAGAAAACTAGTAAAGTTTACTTATTAGCTTAAATTCTCTAATTACTAGCTCTATTATAGAAAACTAACTATAGTAAATCCACTATTTTTAGGCTTTTTATTAAGACTTCCTTAACCTTAAGAATAAAAAGAGACTGCTTTTATTATAAAAAGACATTAAGAACCTTTAAACTCTTACTAAATATTAATATATTAATAGTAACCTTTAGATTTACCTAAAGCCTCTAGCTATTAAAAAACCTATTTATTAAAACCCTATAGATTTTATAATAGTTAATGCTAAGTAGAAAACAGTAAAAGGTATTATTTATAAAGCTAAGCTAGAATGCCTTTTTAAATAAGTAGATTTAGTACTAAAGAATAATACTACTATGCTAGAGAATAGCTTAAAATATAGGGAAAATATTAATATTATAGGTATATATAGTATTTTAGAGAATAAGTTAATAGGAGACTTAGTAAGTGTAGGAATTAGGGGACCTTTAAAAACCTTAAATATTTTATTTTATACTAAGGAAAATAATGCCTCCTTATAGGAAAGGGACTATATTAGCGCTAGCTTTTACTAGGAAACTATTCTAGAAATAAGAATCTACTTTTATATAACTTTTAGTATACTAAATCCTCTTTTAGAAGCATTATTAAATTCTATAGAAATTAACTAAAATAAAGCAGTTTCCTACTCCTTTAATAGTTAAGTAGAATATATACCCCTTTTATAAGTAATAGAAACCTAGAGGTAATAGTATAAGCTTAATATATATAATAAATTTTAGTAATTTCTTACTAATATATATAACTAATAAGAGGCTGCCCTTAATAAGATTTGCTATAGTAGTGTAAAGGAAATTAGTAAAGCAGTAACTTACTTAACTACTACTCTAGATACCTTTAGACTAGCTAAATCTTACTAGTAAATTATAGAACTAGCTTAATACCCTTTATTTACTTTAAAGTAGGCTTTAACCTTAAATATATAGTAGCTTATAGTATCCTTTAGAATAATAAATATATAAGTATAACTAGCTTATATAATAACCCTTACTATTTACTATACTAAGACCTCTTAGCTTAAGAGATACCTAGTAAATAGGGAATTCTATAAAGCTTTATATAACCCCCTACTTTATAATAAGCTACACCTTAGGACTGCTATATATACTTAGGAACTATTATTTATACCTATAGAAGGGTAACCTAAGAATAAAGACCTTTATAAAAATCCTATTATTTAAGCCTCTCTAACTATAGACTATTTAATAGAACTCTTATAGAAGCTTAGTAATATTAGGTATCTTAACCTTAAGATAGATTTAGATAATATTAATAGTAAGGCTATTAAGCATAAGGGTAAATCTACTATCTTTATAAATATAGACCTCTAGATTTAGGTAGTTAGGAACTACTATAGTTATACTAGTCTTAACTACTAGGAATAAATTAAATACTAAGTATAGTACCTCTTTTATAGTACTGCTTATATATAATACTATTAATATCTTAATAATATAGAAAAGGCTATAATTTTCTATAACTTTAAGTTAGTATTTACTATAATTAAAAAGGAATTTAGTATTAAGATTTAAAATACTATAGTATAGCTTAATTAAGCTAAATTTACTAGGGATAATATATTATCTAAGATATTACTATATAAGTTTATTATTAAGATTTTCTTTTATACTAAAGCTAATAGGGAATCCACTAATCTTTAGCTCTTTATATATCTTTACTATAAACTTTATATAGAACTTTACTAAATTTATCCCTAATTAGTAGAATTAAACTATTATAATATATATATTAATTTAGTAAAAGGTAAAAGATAGAACTTAAGAGACTTTATTTTAAGTAATAAAACCTACTATAAGGCTAAGAAGAATAAGATCTAGTTTTTTACTTACTTTTTTATAAAGGACTTAGACTTTATAGCTAAGAATTCCCCCTACTATAGCATTAATGCTTACTAAAATAAACCCCCTTAGTATAATAACTACTATAAAAGCAGCTATAGTCTACCTTAATGCTAATAGAGTAATTGCTATTAATACTTATAGAGCTATAAAAGGTATTGTAGATTTAGTAGTAAATATAAATATAGGAACTACTAACTATAAGGCTAATTATACCCTTTTTAACCTAACTATAGTTATTTCTATAAAGGTTGTAAAGAGGCCCTATAATAGTCCCCTAAGGATTTTAATAGAAGTATATTATTAGCTACCTTATATACTAAGGAGTTAAATGCCTTTAAGTAATATAAAGAAGCTAAAACCTATTACTATAATTCCTTTAAGCACCCTTAATATAACTATAAAGGCTATAAACCCTAATTTTATAAGAAGTAGGCATTTAAGGATAGTAATAATATAAACTATATAGTTATAATAAATAACTTAAATATAGAAGCTAAAGAGTTCTACTTAGTATTATTAAAATATTATATAGTTAAAGAGGGAGTTATTAAAAGTAACTTTAATAAGGATAAATCTAACTTTATAAACACTTTTTACGCTAGGGAACCTATATTTCCCCTTATTATATACTATAAAAAAACTATAGTATCTAAAGGACTAACTAATAGTTAGGTTATTAAAGCTATAATATAGCTATATTAGTTAGAAATTACTAGAAAAAAAAAGGTAACTACCTATTTTAAAGTAAACCTTTACTTTAATAACTAAGGGTAGGACTATAAGATCTGACTTAATATAGAAACTTTATTAATACTACTTAATAAGGAGTAGCTTTAATAAAATAGTTATAATATTTAATAGGGAACTTAAAAGCCTAAACCTATAAATAGTATAAATTCCTCCTTTTATATTATAAAAACTATTACCTTTAACTTTTATATTAAGGGTAAAGCTAGAGGAAAGTTAGTATTTAGTTACTTTATTATAACTATTAATATAATAAAGAAACTCATACTAAAATTATTAATTAGTATAGATTTTATATATAATTATAGTATTATTATTATTATTATTATTACTCTAGTTAGGCTTGTGAGCCTAATACTAGTACCACTGCTACTTAAACTATATAGGAAAAACCCTAGCATAGGGAGGAAAACCTATATATAACCTTTTTCTATATTCTATAGCGGAGCTATAGTAGCTCTACGCTAGTTTTAATTATAAGAAGTAGTATGCTACTAGCTAAACTTAACTAGTATTATAAAAGAGTGTGTAGTATAAAATAGGAATTAGACTAGGTTAGTAAAGGCGTGGTAATAGTGTGGATTACCTTTAGAGGTAGTTTATAAGTTAAGGTAAGTTGCCTTAAGCGCTTAGCCTATCTTCTACACTAGTCCTTAGTTAATTCCCCTAGGTTGCTACCTCCTTACCTAAAACCTTCCTCTAGCTTCTATACCTTTATAGTATTAATTACACTAGCTAGCGGCTAGCTATTATTAAACTAACTATTAGCTATTTAGTAGTTATATAATAAAAAGAAAAAGAAACACTATATTTACTTATTTCTTCTTATTTTTAGGCTTTTCTCTTCTTTCTTTCTTCTTTATTTATTACTTTTATTATAAGTATACCCCTATTTCTATTTATATAGTAGTACTACCCTATTACTAACCTAAACTAACTATAGTATTATTAAAAATGCTGCCTACTTTTATAATAAAATTAATTCTTATACTTAGGGTAAGTACTAGTCCCTTCCTAATACACTACTACTATTAACCCTTATATAGCTAGGCTAATTATAAGCCTAGCCCTATAAAGCTTGCTTAATATAAGCTAAAAATATTAAAAAATAGTGCTATAGCACTAAAGGTTAGTGTCTTTATTTAACCTATACTACTTCTATTACTAATTTAAATAAGTATTAGTAGTGTGTACTTTAAGTATATAAAAGTAAAAAAGACTTATTTAGGCGTAAGTATTATATCCTTTATCTATACTAGTGGCTAGGTAGTAGCTAATTAGTTCTATAGCTAAATCTAAATATTATATTATACTAGAAGGCTATTAAATAAGTTATAAATATATAGAACCTTTATGCCTTTAGGGAGTTTATTAATATAAGTATAAGGCAGCTAAAATATAGTTTTGCTATAATACTAATATAATACTAATGTATAGCTAGGCTATAAAGTATAATGTTACTTAAAAAAAGGCAGTTTAACTTATAAAATAGGTAGGCTTATTTACTAATATAGTAATATAGGTTAATAGTAGTGCTATAGTAGCCTTAGCCTTAACCTTAGTTAAGGGTAAGCTACTGCTATAAACCTACTATATTACTAATATACTAAAGAAATTAAATAATATTCTATAAAATAGGCTTGCTATAGTTACTATATAGAGCTATATAAAGAAGGTAGTAAAGGAGGAGGAGGGGGAGGGGATAGAGAAGGAGAGGGGGGAGCTAGGGGCTAAGGGGGTGTAGGCCTAGGGCTAGCGTGGGTGCGTTATGCCTATTTTCTATTATTATAGCTACTATATTTATTTTTCTTTAAAAATAAGTTATATATTCTAATAATCTATGCTAGCTATAATATCTACATAGCTTCCCGCTACCTTTATGCCTATACTACACTAAGTGCTATATAGTATTATATTCTTAATATCCTTAGCCTATTAATCTTATAAGCTTTTTATAAGCTAAAACTAAGGGATATGCCCTATTAAAATAAGCTACTTAGTAAGAGTAGTTACTAGCTTATTATTTTTTAAAGCCTCCCTAACTTTACACTAGTTTTATACTAGGTGTATGCCTATATTAATAAGGTAGAGATAGTTAAAATTTTTATAAGATAGTAAAATATAGTAGTAGTCTTTATTATTAGCCTAGTAGCTATATATTAGTAATTCTACCTTAGGAATATATTAGCTAAAGAGAAAAGTATTAAGTTTAATTTATTTTATATATATTTATATAAGTACTATAAATTTATACTTAATTAGGCCTAAGTAAAGGTAGATAACTTTAGTAGTAGAAGTAAAGCTAGGTTTAAGCTCTACTACTATATAGTTAACATTAGTTTAGCGTGCCTATATAGTAGCTTACTTTTAATATTAGTAGTTCTTTTATTTTAAGGTAAGTGCTTTAGTTAGAGAGGGCTTTAGTAGGTAGTTATAGGGTTAGTTTAGAAATAGTATATAGTTTAGGTAGTTATTTAGGTATAGTAGGTAGCTATGCCCTTAGCGTATTAGTTTATATCTAAGTTAAGCTACTATTATAGTATAGGCGCTATAAATACACTTAGCTATTCTATTAGCTTTTATTTATTAGTAAAAATAAAGTAAATAATAGTTAAGGTAAAAGTTAATTAAGGCTATAGCTGCCTTAGTTTTAACTAAGGTATATAGTATTGCTTTAAATATATTAGTTACTATTCTTAAGCACTTAGTTTATTTAAAAATAAATACCTTAGCTATACCCCTTACTTTACTACTAACTTTAGTAGGGGTATAGTGTAATCCTATACTATATATAATTATACTCTAAATAACCTATATATATAAGAGTTATATATTATATAATAAGCATTCTTAGGTTAAAGCTACTAGTAATATAAGTATAAGCTATTATTATACTAGTTTTAACTTAACTTAACTTTAGTATACTTTTTAGTAAAGCTTATAATAAACCTATACCCTAAGAAAGTAGGTAAACTAAACTAGTTATACTATATTAGTGCTAAGTTAAATTAATAATATAATTATAATACACTACCTAGTAAAGTATATAAGTTTACTCTTCTTTAAATTAAACTTAAAACCTAATTCTTAAAACTAGTCTTAGTAAATTGCTTAGGTAGCCTTAAGGTAATCCTATATCTCCTTTACTATACACCTATATATAAGTATATTTATATTAGTAAAGAAGCTTATAATAAGTATAAAGTGTACTACTTAGAGCTTAGTATATAAAAGGGTAATATAAAGTAGGAAAAGAATAAAAGAGATTAGAAACCTTTATAGTATACCTATAGTTATAAATAGGGGGTTTATAAATTTACTATTAAAATAAAGGTTAGTAGTATATTTAGTAGTAAAGAAGTAAGTCTACACTATAATCTATATAAGGATTTTAGTAGCTATAAGGGTATAAGTTAGTCTTTTATAGTAAATAGTGTTAAAGGCTATTAATATATTTAGTTAAAGTAGTAATATAATACTGCTATAGTGCTACACTATATATACTAATTTTACTAAAATACTTAGTATAATCTTTATTAACCTATTTACTCTATTACCTATTTATAGGTTAAGTAATATACTACTTAATTTAGCTATAAGAGTAAGCTAACTTACTACTACTGCCTTTATTACTTTACTAATAATACTAAAAAGTAAGATAAAGCACTAAGCTCTTACTTTTTACTACTTTATTAGGGTTTTGCCTAGCTTATAAAAAATAATAACTTTTATTTATTAAAATAAAGCTAGGTAGTAGCTAATATAGTAATATATATTAAGTAAGTAGGTAAGGGTTTTAGCTAGTAGCTTACTATATACTTTAAGGTATTTAGCTAAAAGTTTATTTAGTTTTAATACCTTTTAGTTAACTAGGCTCTTAATAATACTATAAATTTTATTAGTATTAAAGTAGTCTTTTAATAAGAATATTATAATATTAAGATAGTTATTAAGATCCTTTAATATATTATTAAATTAGGCTTAAGAGAAAGGGAAGAAATAGTTAGTTAGTATAGCTACTTTCTTTTAATATAACTTAGTAGTTATAGCGTTTATACTCTTACTTTAAATAAAAGTAGGGATTTACTATTATTTTAGTAGTAATTTACTATAAAGCTATACTTAGTGTTTAAGTTTCTATAAGTTTCCTTTATAAATAGTAGCTACTTTAATAGTAAAGCACTAAACACTATATCTTTTATTATTAATAGTTTAGCACTATATTTAGGCTATATTAATAGTAAGTTACTAATTCTCCTTAATATAGAATATTTATTACTATTATAATACTCTCTTAGTATTTTAAGTAGCTTTTTTAGTATAGTAGTTTTACTATAGGTTTAGTTTAGAACTACCTTAAGGTTTCCTTAAAACTATTAAGTCTATAATAAATTAAAGCTTAGTTATTATTTATTTTATATAGCTATTAATTTCTATAGGTATTTAAAGTAAGGGTTTAGTAAAGTTATAGTAAAACTATATTACTACTTTAATTACTATAAGGTTATTTTTTATATATAACTATTTAAAATAAAGTAGGCAGTTACTATATAGCCTTAGGCTAGTGCTAATATAGATAAGCTATAAAATATAGTTAAATTTAGTAAGGTTTAATTCCTTTATAAATTTAGCTTTTATATTATAGGTAACCTAAGTATAGTTAATAGTGCTATCCCTTTTACTCTATATTCTTTAAGTTACTTTACCTTATAGTGTTATAAGTTTAAGCTATTATTATATTACTAATATAAGAAGTATATTGCTTTTTATTAAGGTTTAGCTATAATAATCCTAAAGTAGGTAGTATTAATTAAAGTCTTCTATAAAAATACTATAATTTAAAGATAAAGCTACTATAAAGTTAAGAAAGGGTAATATTTAATTAGGTTTATAGGTTAGGGAATATATTAAGTAAATATAGTATTTTATTAATATTATTAAGCACTAATTCTTACCTATATATATTAACTATACCTTAGGCTTATACTAGTAGTTTATATAAATTATAGTATAGCTACCTTAAGTAGTAAGTTAAAAATAACTAAAGCTAGGGTTAGGTAATTTACTATTTATAGTTTCTAGCTCCTATATTACTATTATATTAGCTTTAGGTTAAAACTCTAGCACTAAATATATAAGGTAGGTTTTCTTCTATATATTTTAATATATAACCTTTATTATATACTCTATATAGTATATTAAGTTAGGCTTAGCTTATTTAATACTATAGTAGCTATAGGTTATTAACTTAGGAAGGCCTTTATAGTAGCTTATAAGTACTATATTAATTTTAATTTAGTATTAAAAAGGTAAATATATAGTTTACTAACTTACTTTTATAGTAAAGCTTTTTATAATAGTAGGTTACTTATATTTTTTCTTTAGCTATAGTTAAATATCTTTATTTAACTATTTTTCTTTAATATAGAAAGTTTAGTAAAGGCTAGAGGCTATACTAAATATATAGTATATATATAGTTCTATTATTTATTTATAATATTATATATATATAACTATATAGGGTAAGGTCCTAAGCAGTTAATATAGCGTTTCTATATAGCTTTTAATAGCACTAAGTATAATTATTTACCCTCTTTATATTAACTAAATATATAGTAGCTATACCTTAAAGGCAATATATAGTATATAGCTATATAGCTAAATTTAAAGTACTTAAAGCATTATTAAAAATAAATAGTATTATTATAAAGCTTAGCTTTAAATATCTTTACTTTATAAATAATTCTAGTATAGTATAGCTTATTTACTATATTAACTCTATTAATAGTAATAATTAAGGGGGATTAGGTTATAATGCTATATAGCTTTTATACTATAACCTTTACTAAACCCTATTTATTAGCTATAATTATATTTTAAAGAATATTATTCTTCTTTTAGTTTTATATATAATATATAGAAAAGCCCTTAATAATAATACTAAATATATATTAATTTAGTATTACTTTTAAACTAAAAGCAGTACTAATCTAAGCTATATTATTAATATAAGGCTTTACTATATTCTAAAATATAATTATAGTATTACTACTATAGAGGTAATATATTACTATAGTAGTATTAATACTAATAGCTTAGTTAATAGTAGTAATAGTTTCTTTAAATAAATAGTTTTATATAGCTTTAGCTATTATATTACTTTTAATAATAGTTTTATAGTAAATATAAGGTAATACTACTACTATTATAGCTTAGATTTATTAAATAAGTAGTTAAGTAATGCCTTTAGTAGTAATACTAGCTTAGCTTAAAGCTATTATATTTTTAGTACTAATAGCTTTCTTTACTACTTATTTAATAACTTTTACTAAGTTTTTAACTATAATAGGCTTATTAGGTAATAATAAGGTTAATTTTATTAATACTTTAGTGTAGGTTTAAGGTATAAAAAGGCTATATTAGGTATATATTAAAGCTATATTATTAATATAAAGGATAATATTCTATATACTTTTTAGTACTATAGCTAGTATAAGTTTAGCTATTTTATTATATTTAATAGTTAAGTAGTTTAGTATTTACTTATATATAAGTAATAGTATAGAAGTAACTTAAGGTACTATTAATATAAAGCTACCCTATTCTATAAGTAAATAGTAATAGCTTTATATAAGGCTATAATTCCTATTATTAATATCTATTAGTATTGCCTTATCTACTATGCCTATACTCTAGCACTAATGCGCTATTAGAGATAGGGTAAAATAGATATAGCGATTCTTTTTCTGCACTTTTTAAGAGGTTTAGAGTCAGTTCTACGTTGCTACTGCAGTGTAGGCGAATTTACAAAAAGTTTTTCTTTATAATTATAGTATTAAAATTAACTTTATTAACCCTAGGGTTATTTTCTAATCTACATATAATATAACTATACTTAGCTATATTTTCCACCCTACTAATATAATCCTAACTAGAAGGGTTATTATAATACACTATATTACTATACTGCTATATAGCTTAGAATTAGTGCTAGTTTTTTAAAAAGACTATATAGTATATAAGGCTACTAGTATCTATTATTTTATCTTAAAGAACTACTAAATTTTTAATATTATAAATTATAGGTAGGCAAAATGCTTACTAATTTATAACTTTATAGACCTTTTAATTTATATTAAGCCTAACTAAAGGCTAGGGAACCTTTAAGGCCTAGATATAGTAAACTCCTATTTTACTATAAATAATATTAAAACCTTCTCTGCTTTTTATAGTTATAATATTAATATTCTATAAAGCTATAAAAAACTAATAACACTAAAGAATATCTTTCCTTTTAAAGCTAAGGGAGATAATAAGGATACTACTAATAACCTTATCCTTAAAATAGTTAATAGTAGTATCCCTTTATATAGTATTATATACTTAAATAATATTCTATTTATTATAAATAAATTTAGCATTAAAATTATAAATCTTAACTTAATAGTTATAAAAAAACTTATTAAACTTACTAATAAATATAATATTTATTATAACTAAGGGGTAGTACTAATACCTAAGAAGGAGTAGATATATATTAATTTTATTAATAGCTAGTAAAATTAACTAAAACCCTTATAAGTATATTACTTAAATAGGAAAGATTTTAAGAAATTTTATAAGATCTTTAATAAGAAATATAAAGCTAGTAAAGTATCTTACCTAAGGGTAAGTAAGAAAGCACTATACCTATACCCTAGCTTTCTTATTTAGTATAATACTAAAAAAGAATATAAAGAAAGAGTAGTAATTAATATAAAGCCTATAAATAGTATTACTATTTTAAATATATACCTTTTACCTAACTAAGGGAATATTATAAAGAATATATATAGAAAGTATTAAATATCCCTCCTTAATGCCTCTAGTTTCTTTAACTAACTTCTTATATAGTATAAATACTATAATAAAATAGTAATTATCTCTAAAAGAGAAATTAAAGTATTCTATATTATAATATAAGGATATAAAAATTCCCTAGCATATACTTAGTGCTTTATAAATAAGTAATTCTATAAACACTATGCCTTTATATAAGTATATATTAATTATATTATAATTTTCTTTAATACCCTTAAAGAGTATCTAGCCTACCTTAAAATTATATTTAAAATCCTTAAGAAATGCTGCCTATATATTATAGCTAAGAAGTTATTTATTAGCTATTTATTAATTTAACTCTTACGTTTTATTATAAATATGAAGGGTATTACTAATACTAATAACTATATTAAAGCATTTAAAAACCTCTAAATACCTACTATACTTTTAAGCCTTAAAACCTTTATAGGGATAGCTAAATTTCTCTATATAAGGGTCCCTGAGTTTAACCTATATATTAATCCCTTATAAAATAAAAAGACTAGAATTTTTTAGAACCTTTATAAGAAAAATAAGCTCTCTATTAAGTTATTTAAGTAGGTATAAAAATATATAGCTTAGTAGGTAAGCTTTATACCCTTTAAGTAGGAAATTATATCTTTTAAGGTAATTTAGAAATTCCTATATATTAAGATTCTACTCTAGTACTATAACCCTAAAAGGCCTCTTTTTTTTAAGGTTAATATATATAAAAAGGGTTTTAGCTTATATACTTTTTAATTAGTAGTTAACTAAAATAGTACTAGTATTTCTAGGAAGGATATTAGTAGTAATAAACTCTACTTTATCTTATTTCTCTCCTAGCTAACCTTAGCTATTAAGAAAAGGTATAGCTTAATAGAGGTAAAGGTTACTACTATTATATAGGGGATAAGGAAGCTAAGGAAAATAGCTTAATTTAACTTATTAGCTATAAATATTATTACTAATTACTTACTAGTAAAGGGAATTATCTAGTATACCTTACTTATAATAATAAATTTTAATAAAGCTAACCTTAAGCTTACTAAAGTTATAAATTATCTCTTATAGTTTAAAATCTATATTATTTATATCCCTAGTACCTTAAATATAATACTTAACACACTTTCTTACTTACTTATTAATATTAGCTATAGGGAAGTAGCTAACTATAGTAAATTTAATAAACTTAATACTTATATATATTTTAGAGAGAAATCTATAGCCTTTATTATTATAAATAATAATTTAAAGGATTTTATTATAATAAGGTATTAATATAATGTAAAGTATAGCTAAATTATTAAGGGTATTACTATATATAAAGAGAGGCAATGCTAAACTAATTAGAACTAACTATAAATTCCCTTATATAGCTGGAACCTTTAAAATAATAAACTTCTTTATTACTATAATTTAGAAGGATTATACTAACTTTATATTCCTTAAAACTATATAAAAGCTCTCCTTTAGCTTACTTATAATAATACTTATTACTTTAGTATAGAGAGAATAGCTAAAAAGCTCTTTATTATTTACTTTCTATAGATAAATAGCTAGATATATGCCTATATAGCATACTATAATATCTATAGAGAAAATATAGTTTTTTAATCTTAAGCTTTAGGAGAAATAAAACCTCTTTAAATAAAGCTAGTACCTTTTTATAGTATTTTATTAAATTTTATTACTAATATACTAAAAGTTAGCTCTATAAATATAATATAGGCAGTAAAAGGATTTACTACCTATAACTTACTTTACTTAGTTAACTACCTCTTTAGTAAGAAAATAATTCTTATCCTTAGCTATAAAGAGTATTTAGTAGAAATCTAAGCTAAACTTTTACTTAAAGGACTTTACCTTACTAACTAAGGGCTATTATAAGAAATTATTAGTAATTAAAACCCTAAGTTTATCTTTAACCTCTAAACTATGCTTTTTTATAAACTAAAGGTAAAATTCCTTATAGCTATAGTATATTACCTATAAACTAATAGTATAGCTAAGTATAAAAACTAGACTATAATTAAGAAGTAAAATCTTACAGCTAACTTATAATAACTTAGTAGTAGAATATTAAAGTATAAGTAAAATATTTATTATAGTATAGTATTATACTATAACTAATTTAAATATCCTCTAGCCTTTAATACTTTTAGTGCTTTAATACTACCTTAATAATATAGCTATAGCTTTAATTAACTAATTACCTAATAAACTTATATTTAGTTATAAGCTACTTATAATAGTAGACCTTCTTATAAATCTAAATAAATCTATTATAAATCCTAATAATACTAACCTTTTAGTGCTTTAAAAGTTATACTAAAGGGAGACTAAGTATACTATTATAGTAATAGCTATACTTATAAAAATTTAATATAACTTTAGGTATAACCTAGTAGATATTAATATTAAGAATATAGTATACCTTAGGCTATACTTAGGATATAAGCTCTTAGGCAGGCCTAAAAAGAAATAGTCTCTCTAGTATATTAAACTATATAAGGTTTTAGAATAAATCTCTTTACTCTCCTTTTACCTTAATTTTTTACTAACTCTAAGGGTTTATTTAGTAGTTTTTATAGCTTATATCTAAAAACTATAATAAAGTAAAGATTTTTTTAAAAGAGTTAAACTAATACTATTACTAATAAATTTAACTAAATTAGGTAAAGTAAACTACTAGGAAATTAAAAGAATTTAAAATTATTATATATAATTCTTTTAAAAAAAAGGTAAGAAGCTTTATATTAATTTCTTAATTTACTAAAAGGGATACTCTATTAAGAATAATTAATAGATTTTTAAGAAAGAAATATATATTAATACTACTAAGATAGTTAATAAGTACCTTATAAGGAATATTATTAATTAGGATAAGGAATACTATAAGAAAGGCCTTATAGCGCCTCTTACTTAATAAAATCCTAATTATACTAACTTTATATTTAATTTTATAAATATATATAAGGAATTCCTTATTAATAAAAAATATTAATTATTTTCTAACTCTTTATATACTATAAAAGCTTACCTTAAGCTTACTTTTATAAAGCCCTATTAGGGTATACTAAATCCTTTACTTCTTATACTTTTTTTTCTTTTTTTTTTACCTTTTTTTCTTTACTTTTTTATCCCTCTTTTCTTTTAAAATTTATATACTACTACTTTTTTCCTTATAGTAGTTATTTACACTTCATTTATATTTTTCTTTAGCTTATATAAATATATTACCTAAACCCTTAACCTCTCTAAAGCTTTTTATAATATATTAAATCTACTAACTTAAGGCTATTTATATTAGTTTTACTAATTACTACACTAAAATTTAGTAAAAGTTAAGCTAAAAGAAGGCTTAGTAAAATATATATAGTAAACTCCTATATTTCTTCCTATACTTATATATTAAAGCCCTTATTAAACCCCCTCCTTACTACTAACTTCCTATAATCCTTTTAAAGCAGTTAGCTTTAAACCTTAAAAATAGTATAGATTTTTATAATATTAACTTAGCTAACTTATTAGGTTTTATATTTAATTCCTATCTTTAAAAGACTAATATTTTAACTAGCTAGCTAGGGAGCACTCTAGCTACCTAAGGCAGTAAATCTTATAGTAAGAATAGTAATAATTTAAGCATACCCTATGCTATACCTTAGCCTACTATAGCTAACTATAATATAAATAAAAACGTCCTTAATAAGAATAATATAGACCCTAACTAGAAGCTAAATAACACTAATAATATTAAGAAAGAGACTCTAATAGGCTTATCCTTAATAAACCTAACTAATAAGCTAGTAACTATTACTAAGGAAGCAGTAAAGCATATTACTTATACTATAATATACTAGTACCTCTACTAATTTATAAAAGCTAATAGTAATATATATATACCTTATAATATATTAAATAACATTAACTTTATTACTATAGTTAATATAGGAAAGAACTATATAAAGTAGTAATATACTAATAAGTAAGAACCTAAGAAAAAGGATTAAACCCTTAAGGATACCCTTTATATCTATAGTATAGAATTTACTAGGGCTAAAGCTAGAATTAGCTATAATAGATTTAGCGTTAAAAAAGATAATCCCCTCTATAAGCTATACTTAAAAGTAGTAGCCTACTATATTAATATTTTTAAGGGACTTAAGGCTTAAAGTAATAAAGCTATAGTAGCTACTATAAAAGGCAATAAAGCTTAAGCTAAAGGTAAATTAAACCTCTCTATAATTTACACTACTTAAAACTCCCTTTAAATAGCAGTCTTTATCTAAAAAGATAGGGGTAACTATAAAAATTATTACTAAACCTTATAGCTCCTAGCTAAGGCTATTATTATTACTAAATATATAAGTAATACCTTTAGCCACCTAAATAGAACCCTTAGTGGCCTTCTAGCTATAGTTAATAAGTCCTATCTTATAAAGCTTTTATATTAGTTTTATATTAAGTATATACTTATATTAATAAGGTAAAGATAATTAAAATTTTTATAAGATAGTAAAATATAATAGTAGTCTTTATTATTAGCTTAGTAGCTATATATTAGTAATTCTACCTTAGAAATGCATTAGCTAAAGAGAAAGGTATTAAATTTAATTTATTCTATATATATTTATATAAGCACTATAGATTTATGCTTAGTTAGGCTTAAGTAAAGGCAAACTACTTTAATAGTAAAAGTAAAGCTAGGGTTAAGCTTTACTACTATATAGTTAATATTAGTTTAGTATATTTATATAGTAGCTTACTTTTAGTATTAATAGTCCTTTTATTTTAAAGTAAGCACTTTAGTTAGAAAGAGCTTTAGTAAGTAGTTATAGGGTTAGTTTAAAAATAATATATAGTTTAGGTAGTTATTTAGGTATAGTAGGTAGCTATGCCCTTAGTGTATTAGTCTATATTTAAGTTAAGCTACTATTATAGTATAGGCACTATAAATATACTTAGCTATTTTATTAGCTTTTATTTATTAGTAAAAGTAAAGTAAATAGTAGTTAAGGTAAAGGTTAATTAAAGCTATAGCTGCTTTAGTTTTAACTAAAGTATATAGTATAGCTTTAAATATATTAGTTACTATTTTTAAGCACTTAGTTTATTTAAAAATAAATGCCTTAGCTATACCCCTTACTTTACTACTAACCTTAGTAGGGGTATAATATAATTCTATACTATATATAATTATACTCTAAATAACCTATATATATAAGAGTTATATATTATATAATAAGTATCCCTAGGTTAAAGCTACTAGTAATATAAGTATAAGCTACTACTATATTAGTTTTAACTTAACTTAACTTTAATATACTTTTTAGTAAAGCTTATAATAAACCTATACTTTAAGAAAGTAGGTAGATTAAATTAGTTACATTATATTAGTACTAAGTTAGATTAGTAATATAATTATAGTATACTACTTAGTAAAGTATATAAGTTTACTTTTCTTTAAATTAAATTTAAAACTTAATTCTTAGAACTATTTTTAGTAAATTACTTAGGTAGCTTTAAGGTAAACCTATATTTCCTTTACTATATACTTATATATAAGTATATTTATATTATTAAAAAAGCTTATAATAAATATAGAATATATTATTTAAAGCTTAGTATATAAAGGGGTAATATAAAGTAGGAAAAAAATAAAAGAAATTAAAAACCTTTATAGTATACCTATAGTTATAAGTAAGGGGCTTATAAATTTACTATTAAAATAAAGGTTTATAGTATATTTAGTAGTAAAGAAGTAGGTTTATACTATTATTTATATAAGGATTTTAGTAGCTATAAAAGTATAAGTTAGTTTTTTATAGTAAATAGTATTAAAAGCTACTAATATATTTAGATAAAGTAGTAATATAATACTACTATAGTGCTATACTATATATACTAATTCTATTAAAACACTTAATATAACTTCTATTAATTTATTTACTTTATTATTTATTTATAAGTTAGGTAGTATACTACTTAATTTAGCTATAAGGGTAAGCTAACTTACTATTATTACTTTTATTACTTTATTAATAATACTAAAAAGTAAGATAAAGTGCTAAGCCCTTACTCTTTACTACTTTATTAAGGTTTTACCTAGTTTATAAAAAATAATAACTTTTACTTACTAAAATAAAGCTAAGTAGTAGCTAATATAGTAATATATATTAAGTAGGTAGGTAAAGGTTTTAGCTAGTAGCTTACTATATACTTTAAGGTAATTAGCTAAAAGTTTATTTAATTTTAATACCTTTTAGCTATCTAAGCTTTTAATAATACTATAAATTTTATTAATATTAAAGTAGTTTTCTAATAGAAATATTATAGTATTAAGGTAGTTATTAAAATTCTTTAGTATATTATTAAGTTAGGCTTAGAAAAAAGGAAAGAAATAGTTAGCTAATATAGCTACTTTCTTTTAGTATAACTTAATAGTTATAGTATTTATACCCTTACTTTAAATAAAAATAGGGATTTATTACTATTTTAATAATAGTTTACTATAAAGCTATACTTAGTATTTAAGTTTCTATAAGCTTTCTTTATAAATAGTAGCTACTTTAATAATAAAGCACTAAGCACTATACCTTTTATTACTAATAGTTTAGTATTATATTTAAGCTATATTAGTAGTAAGTTACTAGTTCTCCTTAATATAAGATATTTACTACTATTATAATACTCTCTTAGTATTTTAAGTAGCTTCTTTAGTATAATAGTTTTACTATAAATTTAGCTTAAAACTACTTTAAAGTTTCTTTAAAATTACTAGGTTTATAATAAATTAAAGCTTAGCTATTATTTATTTTATATAACTATTAATTTCTATAGATATTTAAAGTAAGAATTTAGTAAGGTTATAGTAAAACTATATTACTATTTTAGCTACTATAAGGTTATTTTTTATATATAGCTATATAAAATAAAGTAAGTAGTTACTATATAGCCTTAAGCTAGTGCTAATATAAATAAGCTATAGAATATAGTTAGATTTAATAAAGTTTAGTTCTTTTATAAATTTAGCTTCTATATTATAGGTAACCTAAGTATAATTAATAATACTATCTCTTTTACTTTATATTCTTTAAATTACTTTACTTTATAGTATTATAAGTTTAAGCTACTATTATATTACTAGTATAAAAAGTATATTACTTTTTATTAAGGTTTAGCTATAATAGTTTTAAAGTAAGTAATATTAATTAAAGTCTTTTATAAAAACACTATAGTTTAAAGGTAAGGCTATTATAAAGTTAATAAGGAGTAATATTTAATAAAGTTTATAGGTTAGGGAATATATTAAGTATATATAGTATTTTATTAATATTATTAAATACTAGTTCTTATTTATATATATTAACTATACCTTAGGCCTATATTAATAGTTTATATAAATTATAGTATAGTTACTTTAAGTAGTAAGTTAAAAGTAACTAAAGCTAGGGTTAGGTAATTTACTATTTATAGTTTTTAGCTTTTATATTATTATTATATTAGCTTTAAGTTAAAACTCTAGCGCTAAATATATAAGGTAGGTTTTCTTCTATATATTTTAGTATATAACCTTTATTATATACTTTATATAGTGTATTAAGTTAAGCTTAGCTTATTTAGTTCTATAGTAACTATAGGTTATTAACTTAAAAAGGCCTTTATAGCTGCTTATAAGTATTATATTAATTCTAATCTAGTGTTAGGGAGGTAGGTATATAGTTTACTAACTTATTTTTATAATAAAGCCTTTTATAATAATAAGTTACTTATATCTCTTCTTTAGCTATAGCTAAATACCTTTATTTAACTATTTTTCTTTAGTATAAAAGGTTTAGTAAAGGCTAGGGGCTATGCTAGGTATATAATATATATATAGTTCTATTATTTATTTATAATATTATATATATAAAACTATATAAAGTAAGGTTCTAAGTAGTTAATATAGCGTTTTTATATAGCTTTTAATAGCACTAAGTATAATTATTTACTTTCCTTATACTAACTAAATATATAGTAGCTATACTATAGGGGCAATATATAGTATATAGCTATATAGCTAAATTTAAAGTACTTAAAGTATTATTAAAAATAAATAGTATTATTATAAAGCTTAGCTTTAAATATCTTAGCTTTATAAATAATTCTAGTATAGTATAGCCTATTTATTATATTAACTTTATTAATAGTAATAATTAAAGGGGATTAGGTTATAGTGCTATATAGCTTTTATACTATAACCTTTACTAAACCTTATTTATTAGCTATAATTATATTTTAAAAAATATTATTTTTCTCTTAGTTTTATATATAGTATATAGAAAAGCCCTTAATAATAATACTAAATATATATTAGTTTAGCATTACTTTTAGTCTAAAAATAGTGCTAATTTAGGCTATATTATTAATATAAGGCTTTACTATATTCTAAAATATAATTATAGTATTACTACTATAAAGGTAATATATTATTATAATAGTATTAGTATTAATAGCTTAGTTAATAGCTATAATAGTTTCTTTAAATAAGTAGTTTTATATAGCTTTAGCTATTATACTACCTTTAATAATAGTTTTATAATAAATATAAGGTAATACTACTATTATTATAATTTAGATTTATTAAATAAGTAGTTAGGTAATGCTTTTAATAGTAATACTAGCTTAGCTTAAAGCTATTATATTCCTAGTACTAATAGCTTTCTTAATTACTTATTTAATAACTTTTTTTAAGTTTTTAACTATAATAAACTTATTAAGTAATAATAAGGTTAATTTTATTAATATTTTAATATAGATCTAAGGTATAAGGAGGCTATATTAAGTATATATTAAGGCTATATTATTAATATAAAAAATAATATTCTATATACTCTTTAGTACTATAGTTAGTATAAGTTTAGCTATTTTATTATATTTAATAATAAGGTAGTTTAGTATTTACTTATATATAGGTAGTAATATAGAAGTAACTTAAGGCATTATTAATATAAAGCTACTTTATTCTATAAGTAAGTAGTAGTAGCTCTATATAAAGCTATAATTCCTACTGTTAATATCTATTAGCATTACCTTACTTACTATACCTATACTCTAATACTAATATACTATTAAAGATAGAGTAAAATAAATATAGTAATTCTTTTTCTATACTTTTTAAGAGGTTTAGAGTTAGTTTTGCGTTGCTACTGCAGTGCGGGCGAATTTACGAAAAGTTTTATATAATGTATTATTATTTTTACCTTTTTTTATTTTTTAAGCTACTTTTTTAAAAATTTATAAAGTTAACTTTTAATATTTTTGTATTACTATCTCTATTTTAGCTAGCCTTTACTTAATATAATACCTTTATTTATTTCTTTAAGTAGTAAAAATTAATATTAAAAGTAATACTATAATAATGCTTTATAGCTTTATTATACTTTATTTAAAATATATTTTAGCTAATATAATAGTTATTTATATACTTATTAAGCACTATATAGCAAAATAAGAATATTTTTAATATTTTAGAAAAATTAGAATTTTTAGTAGCTACTGTTACCTCTACCCTGGCTATAGCTTTAGAACTTATAGCTAAGCTAGTATAAGAAAAAACTTAAAAAAGCTTTAATAAAAACTTTAATATTTTAAATTCTTTAAATAGATTTATTATTAAGAAATTTAAGAAAAAAGTTTATAGCTTTTAAAAAAAAAGCTAGGGTAAAAAGGCTAGGAAACTTTAATTAGTAAAAGTAGGCCCTAAATATCTAATTTAAAGCATTAAAAATGCCTAATTTCTTAGACAATCCTAGTATTACTAAGAACCTTAGTATTTCTAACTAAGCTATAATTTTTATACTACAAAAAAAAGCTATACTAAAGGCCTCTAAAATATAATGATTTAGTAAAAAGACCCCTAAAAGGTAGATAGTGTTTTAATATACTAGTATCCTTAGAGTGCTAAAATATAATAGGGTATTTTATATTATTAATTCTATAACCTAAATTTATAAGGCTTTAAGGGTTTCTTAAAGTCCTTTAATACTTTATTTATTATTTAATAATTTACTTACTAGGCTAAATTTAATAAGTGTTTTTATAAAGCCTATAAATGAAGTAAACTAATATTTATAGGCACTAAACTCTACCTTTTTATATTAAGTAAAAAGATAAAAATATTTTATAAGGACTTTTAGGGCTTTAGGAAACCCTATAAAGGCACGAAATTTATAATATTCAATAGTAAACTTACTTAAAGAGTAAAGAAATAAGAGCTTTTTAGTACCTAAAGCTTTAATTTATAAAGCTATTACTTAAAAATATTCTATATATAAAGGTACCGAAGAAAATAAGTCCTTTAAAAACCCTTTTAAAAAAAATAAAGAGAAAGGGAATTTCCTTAAAAGAAATAAGAGAAATTTTAAGCCTAATTTATATAAAAAAAAGGATAAAAAGGGGCAAGATTACTCTAAAAAGGCTAAGAATAATAAAGATAAAGGTTAAGAAGGAACCTTTATACTAAGAAATTTTAACCTTTTATAAAAAGCCCTATAAAAAATTTAGTAGCTTTAATACTAGTAGTAATTCTAGTAAAAATTCTAGTTTTTCTTTTTTTTAATATTTCTAATATTAAAGAAAAAAAAGGCTTCTTTTAATGCCTTTGACTTTAGTGATAAAGAAAATAAAAAAACTCCTTTCTTTATAATATAGGGTTAATAGTATACTTAGTTAATTCTAAGAAGCACTTGATAAGCTATGCTACTTATAAAAAGAGTAAGGTAAGCTTTATAACTACTAATAGAGAATTTATTTATTTTAGAAGATGTAGTAAGGCTAAATTTCTAGTATTATACTAATAAAATTCTAATAAATATAGGCCTTTAATTTCATAAAATACACTATATTTACAGAAATTAAAGATAAATATAGTTAGTAAATTAAAGTATTATCTAGTATAAGACTATATATTTAAAAATTCTTTATTTTTAGTTAATAGGTTTTATATTAGTCTTTTAAACATTTGAAAGTATAGATTTTTTCTAGCTTAAAGATTTTAATTTACCCCTTTTAAAATCACCTTTTAGATACTCTAAGGGGTACTATATATATTATTATAGCTTCTAGGCTAGCCCATTTAAAGAGATTACTAGAAAATCCTCTATAAAGTTTATTTTAGCCTTTAAAAAGGTTGAAAAAGTTAAATAATTAAGGAATTTATACTCCCCTGATTTTATAGCCCCTTCTTTATAAAATAAAGCAAGCTAAAGCTAGGTACCTTTTATAGAGAGAGTCCCCCTTATTTCTAGTGAAAAATCCCCCAATTCTATACTATTAAAGGCACCTGGATCTAATTTTATAGAGGATTTATAGAGCTTAGTAAATAAAAAACTTTTTATTATTCCCCTTAAACTCTTTATAACCCTACCTTTAATAGCTAGCTAAAAGGCCTATAATTTTTAAAAAGCCTAGTATAAGAAAGCTAAGGAAAAAGGCCCTATAGTAGCAAATAAGCTTTAGGGAAATTCTATAATTCTAGATTACCCTACGCCTAAAGACCCCTATAACCTAGATTTTCTAGATTTTAGTAGCAGCCCTAATACTAGATATTTTTATCTAAAGGGAAAAAGGTTAATTTTATTTACTAAAACTATGCTAAAAGTTTCTATGTTCTTTAGAATATTATAGAGAATAGCTCTTTAGAGGGGGATCTAAGTGCCCCTTAGACCCTTATAGGGAATAATTCCTTAGAGAAGAAAATAACTAAAAAGGGGACTTTTTTATATTTTTTTAAATAATTACTTCAAAGAATCTTTTTTAGATTTAAATAGTTAAAAGAGTCTTTAAGCTTTCCTGTAGCCTTAAGAATATTTTATTTTTAATTTTAAATAATCTTAATTAAAGGTTAGAAATCTAAGAAAAATAGACTTTTATATAGTAAGCTTTTATAAAGAATTTTACTATAAAGCTCTTTTTTTTAAAGAAAATAAATTTTTTAAGCTTAAGTTTTAAAGGAACTCCTTTAAGGTAAATATTTTTAAAAACAGAAATTATAAGAAAAATATACTTTTTAAAAGCTTTAAAATATTAATAAATTTACTTTATTTTTAAAAGTAAAAGGCTTTTACTATTTTCTTATTTTATTATTTTAAAACCTTTTAAAAGCTTAGTAGCTTATAGAAACCTTTTAAAATAAAAAGGATTTTTATTTTTATAATTGTTATATTTATTACTAAAGCTACTAAAATAATACCTTATCAAAAACTATATTTTATAAAACTTTTCGCGAATTCGCCTACACTGCAGTAGCGACGCGGAACTGACTCTAAACCTCTTAAAAAGTGCAGAAAAAGAATTACTATATTTATTTTACTCTATCTTTAATAGCGTATTAGTACTAAAGCGTAGGTATAGTAAATAAGGTAATACTAATAAATATTAATAGTAGGAATTATAGCCTTATATAAAGCTATTACTACTTACTTATAAAATAGGGTAGCTTTATATTAATAGTGCTTTAAGTTACTTTTATACTATTACTTATATATAAGTAAATACTAAACTATTTAACTATTAAATATAATAAAATAGCTAAACTTATACTAATTATAATACTAAAGAGTATATAAAATATTATTCTTTATATTAATAATGTAGCCTTAATGTATGCTTAATATAGCCTCTTTATACCTTAAACCTATATTAAAACATTAATAGAATTAACCTTATTATTACTTAGTAAGCTTATTATAATTAAAAACTTAAAAAAAGTTATTAAATAAGTAGTAAAGAAAGCTATTAGCACTAAAAATATAATAGCTTTAAGCTAGGCTAGTATTACTACTAAAGATATTACCTAACTACCTATTTAATAGATTGAAGCTATAATAGTAGCAATACTACTTTATATTTACTATAAAACTATTATTAAAGATAGTATAATAGCTAAAGCTATATAAAACCACTTACCTAAAGAAACTATTATTACTATTAACTAAGCTACTAGTATTAATACTGCTATAGTAGCGCATTGCCTTTATAGTAGCAACACTATAATTATATTTTAGGATATAGTAAAGCCTTATACTAATAATATAGCTTAAATTAGCACTGCTTTTAGTCTAAAAGCAATGCTAAACTAACGTATATTTAGTATTATTATTAAGGGCTTTTCTATATACTATATGTAGAACTAAGAGAAGAATAACATCCTCTAAAACATAATTATAGCTAATAGGCAGGGTCTAGTGAAGGTTACAGTGCGGAAGCCACGCGGCACCGCGACCCGATCCCCCTTAATCATCGCTGTTAACGGAGTCGACGCGGCAAATAGGCTGTGCCGCGCCGGAATTGTTTATAAAGCTAAGTCAAGCAAGCTTTGCAGGGCCAGGCCCGCAATTGGCCTGGCTGCACGAGGGTCAACGGCGGCAGCGCGTCGGGAAGGGACTGGTACTTACCCTAAGTGCGAGAATTAATTTTATTATAAGAGTAGGCGGCATCTTTAATAACACTACAGTTAGTCTAGGGCGGCAATAGGGCGGCACTGCTATAAAAATAGAAATAAGGGTATATTTATAATAGAAATAATAAATAAAGAAGGAAGAAAGAAAGAAAGAGCCTAAAAATAAAGAGAAAAGAGTAGATATAGTGTTTTTTTTTTTTTATTATATAACTAATAAATAGCTAATAGTTAGTTTAATAATAGCTAGCTATTAGCTGATATAGCTAATGCTATAAAGATATAGAAGCTAGAGGAAGATTTTAGGTAAGAAGGTAGTAACCTAAAGGAATTAGCTAAAGATTAATATAAAAGATAGGCTAAGCACTTAAGGTAACTTACTATAACTTATAAACTACCTCTAAGGGTAATTTATATTATTACTATACCTTTACTAACCTAATCTAATTCCTATTTTATACTATACACTCTTCTATAATGCTAGTTAAGTTTAGCTAGTAGTGCACTACTTTTTATAATTAAAACTAGTGTAAAGCTACTATAGCTTTACTATAGAATATAAAAAAAGGTTATATATAGGTTTTCCTCCCTATACTAGGGTTTTTTCTATATAGTTTAAGTAGCAGTAGTACTAGTATTGGGCTCACAAGCCTAACTAGAGTAATAATAATAATAATAATAATAATAATAATAATAATAATAATACCTCGTCAAAGGTACAAAAATAGTTATAAAAATACCTAAAAAATTAAAAATAATTATAAAAATAAAGAAAGAATAAGGTCTTTACTTTTAATAGTAATACCTTTATAAAATACTATATATTACTATAATAAAAAGTTATTTATATTAAAGTCTTAATCTTAAGCTTTATAATTCTATAAGTTTTTTTTATTTTAAAATCTTCTTAAAATTTCATTTAACTTTGTTTTTACTTTTACCTTTAATACTTTTATAATAATTATTTTTAATCCTTCTTTAAAGAGAGTATTAAAATAATAAGGTTATTTATAGAGGATTTCTTACTATTAATATTATAATTATAGTGCTAATAGAAATACTTTTTAAAGAGCTTTAAAAGCTAGTGTAAGCTAGTAAGTATATACAGTGGGACGCGAAATCTATCTAACTAAAGAAAGGTATCGCGAATTTAGCTAATTAAGCATAAAATATTTAAATAAATATAAAAATAATTAAGTAATACGCCTTATATTCTAGCTTTACCTTCTTTTTATTTATTAGCTTTTTTTTTATCTTATTTAATTCTTTTTTATAAGCTATTTTCTATATTAAATACTAGGATAGCCTGGCTAAGTTCAGTTGTGATACCTTCATTTGGTTAGATAGATTTTGCGTCTTACTGTATATATATAAGTAGTATAACTATAGAATTTTAACTAAAGATTATATATTAAAAGCTAGTCAGGGGCGGCGGCGGGGCGGCACCGCCGTAAAAATAGGAATGGGGGCATACTTATAATGAAAGCAATAGATAAAGAAGTAAGAAAGAAGAGAAAAGGTTAAAAATAAGGGAAAAAGGGTATATATATCTCTCTCTTTCTATTATATAACTAGTAGTTAGCTAATAGTTAGTTTAGTAATAGCTAGCTACTAATTAGTATAACTAATACTATAAAGATATAGAAGCTAGAGAAAGGTTTTAAGTAAGGGGGTAGTAGCTTAAGGGAATTAGTAAGGAATTAGTATAGAAAATAAACTAAACGCTTAAGGTAACTTATTATAATATATAAACTACCCCTAAGGGTATCCTATAGTATTACTATACCTTTATTAACTTAGTTTACTTTTTATTCTATATTATATACTTTTTTATAATATTAGTTAAGTTTAGCTAGTAATATACTACTTTTTATAGTTAAAACTAGTATAAAGTAACTATAGCTTTACTATAAAACCTAAATAAAGGCTATATATAGGTTTTCCCCCCTATACTAAGGTTTTTTCTATATAGTCTAAGTAGTAGTAGTATTAGAATTAAGCTAACAGCCTAACTAAAGTATTAATAATAATAATATATTAAAAGCTTATAGCTATAAAGTCTTTATAAATCCTTACTTTTTAACCTTTTTTACTTATTTTAATAGCTATATAATTATATTAATAGCTATTAAATAAGTTTAGTTTTTAAATTAAATTTATAAAGTAATTTATAAAAATATAAAGAAAAAAATTAAAAATATAACTAAGCTAATAAAAGGCTATTTAATTAAAGAAAGTAATTACTTTATAATAATTATTATTATTAATACTCTAGTTAGGCTATTAGCCTAATTCTAGTATTACTACTACTTAAACTATATAGAAAAAACCCTAGTATAGAGGGGAAAACCTATATATAGCCTTTATTTAGGTTTTATAGTAAAGCTATAGTTACTTTATATTAGTTTTAACTATAAAAAGTAATATATTACTAGCTAAACTTAACTAGTATTATAAAAGAGTATATAATATAAAATAAGAAGTAAACTAGGTTAGTAAAGGTATAGTAATACTATAAAATACCCTTAGGGGTAGTTTATATATTATAGTAAGTTACCTTAAGTATTTAGTTTATTTTTTATACTAGTTTTTAATTAATTCCTTTAAGCTACTATTTTTTTATTTAAAACCTTTCTTTAGCTTTTATATCTTTATAGTATTAGTTATATTAGCTAGTAGCTAGCTATTACTAAACTAATTATTAGCTAACTATTAGTTATATAATAAAAAAAGAGAGATATATATATTCTTTTTCCCTTTAATTCTAATTTTTTTTTTCTTTCTTTTTTTTTTATTTATTACTTTTATTATAAATATACCTTTATTCTTATTTTTATAGTAATGCTGCCTTATTACTGCCTTTAACTAATTATAATATTATTAAAAATATTTCCTATTTTTATAAATAAATTAATTATTATACTTAAGGTAAGTACTATTTTCTTTTTTATATATTACTACTACTAATTTATATATAGCTAAGCTAATTATAAGCCTAGCTTTATAAAGCTTACTTAATATAAGCTAAAAATATTAAAAAATAATATTATAGTACTAAAGATTAGTACTCCCTTTAAACCTATATTATTATTATTATTAATTTAAATAAATACTAATAGTATATACTTTAAGTATATAAAAGTAAAAAAGACTTATTTAAGTATAAGTATTATATTTTTTATTTATATTAGTAGCTAGGTAGAAGCTAATTAATTCTATAGCTAAATTTAAATATTATATTATATTAAAAAGCTATTAAGTAAGTAATAAATATATAAAACCTTTATACCTTTAAAGAGTTTATTAATATAAGTATAAAGTAGCTTAGCTATAGTTTAGCTATAATATTAATATAATATTAACTTATAAGTAAGCTAAGGAATATAATACTACTTAGAAAGAGGTAGTTTAGCTTATAAAGTAGGTAGGCCTATTTATTAATATAGTAGTATAGGCTACTAGTAGTTCTATAGTAGTCTTAGCCTTAACCTTAGTTAAGGGTAAGATGCTACTGCAGGCCTGCTACATTACTAATACACTAAAGGAACAAAATAATATTTTAGGAGAGATCCTACGGGAGGTCCGCGGGCTCGGCCCTACTTTATAATAATAGTTTTTATTATTATTTTTAATAAAAAACATTATAAAAAGTCTCAAAACTAAATTTTTTATTATTAAATTCTAAGCTTTTTTTATATAAGTATTTAAAAATTAGTTTTTTAGTATTTTTTATTAATTTTTATTAAGTTAATTAAAAGTTATGCTATAGACTAGCCTAGAGGCTACTATAATTTAGTGTTAATGAAATATATTATTACTCCTAAGGAGAAAGAGAGAGAAAAAAAAGAGAGATCTCTTATAGTCTCTTTAATATTATTCATTTATAAGTGCTTTAAGTAGGCTTACTTTAGACTATTAGGGTAAGTATACTATAGCTATTACGCTTTCTCTACTTAGCCTCTCTTATCCCTTTAAGGATTTAAGCCTCTAGCTTAAATCTGTTATAAGTAAGTATACTAATAGCTAATTTATATAGCTATAAGTTTATTTTTTGCATATAAATAAATTTTATAGAAAATAAAAAGTAGCTTAAAAAGCCTAGATAATAATTAGAATTTATTAATAAAGTTAGTAAATATATATAAAAAAAAGTAAAAAACCCTTTTATAGCTATTAACTATATAGACTATTAATTACTTTTACTAGCTATATATACCTTTAAAGTTAAATATTAAATATAATTTTTATTAAATATTATTATTATAAATAGTACTAAAAGTAATATAAAAGCTTCTATAGTTTATAAGATATAGTCAACTACAGATTACTATGATACTCTACTCTATAGAGCAGTGGATTTATATATGCACGCTCACTAAGCCCACTACCTTAGTAAGCTATGCTTTATAGCACCCACCTTACTTATTTCTAATAGGTATAAAAGCTAATGAAAGGTTTTAAAAAAGAAGATGATATTTTATAAAGAATAATAAAGAATTAATATAAAAGCTAACTTAAGCTTTTAAAATAACTTATTATAATGTATAGACTATTTTTATAAATAACTTAAAGCTTTATTATATTTTTATTAATCCCTTTTAATTTTAATTTTATAATTTATACTTTTCTATAAAGCTAGTTAAGTTTAGCTAGTTATACAACTCTTTATATAGTTAAAACTAAAGTAAGGCTATAATAGCTTTACTATATATAATAAAATAGTTATATATAGGTTTTCCTTCTTACTTTAAAGTTTTTTCTATATAGTTTTAGTAATAAAGGGACTAGCTATTAGGCTTAGCCTAATTAGAATAATAATGACAATAATATTTTAAAAGGTCACTTTATGTTACTAAATTTTATAGTAATAAGCAGTAGCAAAAAGCAGATTAATATATTAGTGTAGCCTTCTTAGCATTATGAGGCTCAAAGTAAAATTAAATAAGAAAGTGTAGTATATAAATGTTTTCACTAAATATTAAGGTAGATTTGTATAAAAAAATAACCCTCTTAGTATTAAAAAATATACATTTATGTTAACCATTTAGTTTAATTAGTAAATATATACTATTAGTATTAGTATGTATAATAAATTATATTTATTTTTAAAGGTAAAAAGTAAAGGAAAGTATTTAAGTTAAGGCAGGCTAGCTTTTGTAAACCATCCCAGGGAGGACTGTACATGTGAAAATCTTATTCTATATATATAAATGCTGCACTTTTATGTAAACAAGCAGGTTTCTTAGCAATTAGCGGCGTCTTTATTACTCCGTGAGCTAGCGCTCGCAGCAGGCCGGCATATAGGCAGCGAACTTGTAGAAATGCTTGATCCTCGAATCTTAGCCCAGGCATAAACAATTCCGCTAACGAATCCAATAAGGATAGCGGATACACTGCCAAACGTTACTGGAGCCGAGAAAAAAACTAAGCCACTAATCGCAATTGGCAGCTTATTTAACGCGCCGACCATAGAGTACGTCGTCGATGAAGTTACCCTAATACACCAGGCTGAACAATAGGAAATAAATATTGCCGCCAGACCAGAATAGATCATGCCGATAATTATCCGATTCCGTGATTCTGCAGGCAGGTTCTTAGCGAAGTTTGTTCCCGACCAATCCTCGGCTAGCAATGAGCAGATAATTAAGACGGGAATTGTCAAGAGATTGTTGTAGTACATGGCTGTTCACCTTGTTTTTAGCATGATGACCACGCGACTTTGCGTTTTGTGATACTTACTGTCCCAGTCCTTGAAATTCATTTTTTTGATCACCTTTCGCATGCCTAATACATATGAGGCTGTGCAGAAAACATTTAATCCCATCCAAGCGTATCCGGCGTTCAAGGTCGATATAGCAGTCGAGGTATCACCGTGTCCGAAATCACCTGCAATGGCACTCTGGATGTCCGCCCAAGCCGCCACAATTGAGCTCAGTACCATCAGTCCAAAGGATAACAAGGCCATCGGGGTTACCTTGCCACCGAACCATAAGACCTCCCCGTAAGCAATAACAATGATGGTCAGGTTCTTAAAGATCGTATATACCGGCACTGACAAGAATTGCAGAGCTTTTGTGCTAGTATAAATCATGCCAACGAGCAGCAGAGAAATTGGGAACCCTGAAAGCGTATTAGTCTCCCACTTTCCTATGGTCGTACAACACCTTGCTTATCCTATTTACATTTTCGAGCTTTACCCGTATCGAAAGGAGCGAGATTTCGAATGAGGCCGAAATATTTGCAGGCCGAGATTGCGGTAATGCAAACGATGGCCTACTTCAGGGTGAGTTCAATGCATATGTCTCCAGTCCTTTCGAAGGCCATGAGGGCTGGTAGATGTTGAAACATACCTGAACAGCCAGATAGAAGAAGTTCAGGTTCCAAAATGTTCCTGATACCACGTATTTATTGACAACAGTCATACTGATGGAGGACAAGCAATATGCAAAGACAGATAATAGAGGGTTGTTGTCCAGCTTCGACAAGGACTGGGTGAAATCGTGTGGCCTGAGAGCTAACCGTGATGGTGTTTCCTTGTCTTCAAAGAAGTCCCGAACATCATCGCGATCATGCCCATCATTAGGCATTTGAACGGCATAGTCTGTGTTCGTCTTGACATCCATAGTAGTCTATAACAGATCGCCCGTTCGTGGCGGATGCAGAGATTGTAGATCGCGAACCTGAAATGAATGACTATGTGCGCATAAATGACCCAGCGATCACTGTCTTACCTCATGTCATCTTATGCATGCGACGAAATAAGCACGTGAGTGCCATCAAAAATGAATTATTAGGTGCGTAATTAGCACGGCGGGATAATTATTATACAAGAAACGGAAGCGCAGTCTTAGGAATGGTTCTTTAATTTTGCTAAAAATGAGAAGAAGACATTTAGCTAAGTATTTAAGAATGCAGACGGGTCGCGAGTTGTTTTCACTGCGCTGCTGAAAAACATTATTGAAAGACTTGCTTAGTGCCGCGGGTTTCTTTAATTTGGTTTTAATGTGTTTTTTCTAGTTAGTTCCATCCCTACATATAGCGCTGTGAGTGCAAAAAAAAAAAAGGGAGGGGGACCAAAACGAGGAACTCTCGTATGATCGATCAAAAAAAAAAGTAAAAACAAACAATCGCATATTTATTTTTTGATACTCGGCGCGAAGAAGACATCGTTGAAAAATCCTTCCTTTGTGAATAGAAAGTATGTATGTACTCTACATAATGTATACAATCTACACTCATTGATCAGAATAAAAAAAACACTACAATTTATCACCATTAAAGAACTTTAAGCGTAGAACACAATAAAATATACATAGAGCAAGCAGAATGGATAAGCTCAATTAATTTTTTCCCTTTCTTATGCTTAGAAAGAAACAAAAAAAACATAGTATAGATAAAACGACACTTGAAATACAAAAAAAAAAAAAACAGAATCCAACGTCTATTATTACATTATTCTAATGTTCTTGGAAGCGGACCAACATCTATTGAAACCAGTCTGTTCTACATGTAGCTGTGCCAATGAATTAAATTCGACGTGATTATAACTCGCGTTAGCCACATCAGATTTGCTTGCATGTCCAAGAAAGACCAAAGTCCGTGACCTTCGTCTCTTCATCTTATCGCATAACGAAAATCATCATCAAAGACTTCGATCAATCCGTGATCCTTATGGAAGACAACACACAAACTCCGAATAGCCAGCGACATGCTGCTATCCTCGACAGGTTCCTGCCCGAAGGCTATTCGGCTGATCCAGAGGTGAGTCTCGGGTGCCGATCTTCGCATTCGGAACCGACAGACCTATCGCCCGAGCATGACACAAATTCGCGATTGGCGCCAATGATACTATCGACATCAAGCAACAATGCTCCATCCGGATCTGCAGACATCGGCGAGGAGATGTCACCTGACGGTCTGGAATCGTCTTTGAAACTGCAGGGTGGAGATATTCACCGTGACATGTTTAAGATCAAGGCTCGCGCGAACTCCCTACGACGGGCCGCTACGTTTTCACACAAACCTTCGCCGCGATTCAGTTCCACCGATGAACTTTCGTATCTAGAGCAACGCACCCCCGGTGGGTTCAGGCGCCATCACGTACAACAACAAGCAAGGCAACTAAAAACCAGCGGCACCCTGATCGGTGCGAGGAATTTCATCGATTTTTTGGATTTGTATGGCAGTTTTGCTGGCGAGGACCTGAAGGATGACGACACCTCCGAAGACGAATCGGCAATCGATGATGAACAAGCAAGTCAACCTGATGAGCAGCGTCCCCTGATCAGTCAGCCGTCTTGTCGGCGGAAAAATTCCCGTCGGCACGATCGTGAGGGCGACGCTAGCACCGTGAAAACTTTCTTCACACTAATCAAAGCTTTCATCGGTACTGGGATAATGTTTCTGCCAAAAGCTTTCCTGAACGGCGGCATTCTGTTCTCCTCCTTGACCCTCATCGGAGTGTCGCTAATAAACTGCCTGTGTTTTCGCCTTCTGCTAGACTGCAGACAAAGATATGGAGGCGGTTACGGTGAAATCGGGGCTTCCATTGTTGGACCCAGATTTCGGAATCTTATCCTTGGCTCGATCGCGTTATCGCAGCTGGGCTTCGTCTGCACGGGTCTCATTTTTACCGCGGAAAACCTACATTCCTTCTTATTAGCGATATCGAGAAGCGACACGGATTCTAGTCTCAACGTGCCCAGCCTCATTGCGCTGCAGCTTGTGCCTCTTGTTCCACTCGCGTTGATACGGAATATCTCAAAACTAGGCCCCGTCGCTCTCTTGGCAGATGTCTTCATTTTTGTAGGGCTCCTATACATCTGGCAATATGATGTGTTATCTTTAGCAAGACATGGTATAGCGCCTTCTGTGAAGCTGTTCAATCCCTCCTCATTCGCCTTGACTATCGGCTCGGCAGTTTTCACTTTTGAGGGCATAGGTCTCATACTACCAATACAATCCAGCATGAGAAGGCCCGAGCAATTTGGAAGTCTTCTCTTCGTCGTTATGCTACTGATTACTATTGTCTTCACATTAATAGGCGCCCTTTGTTATGCCACTTTCGGGGAGAAGACTAAGATCCAGATTATTTCAAATTTTCCGCAAGATTCGGCGTTCGTTAATGCTGTGCAATTTCTCTATTCGCTTGCCGTCCTTGCTGGTGAGCCGGTACAATTATTCCCAGCTGTGCGGATCATAGAGACGTCATTGTTTGGGGACAGGGCGACTGGCAAGAAGAGTATTGCAATTAAGTGGCAGAAGAATGCCATTCGCGCAGCAGTGATGGCAATATGTGTGGGAATTAGCGTCGTTGGAGCCAGTGATTTAGACAAATTCGTCGCCCTAATCGGGAGTTTTGCATGTGTACCGCTGGTATACATATACCCTCCTTACTTACACTACAGGGGCATTGCACAGTCCACCTGGACTAAAAGTATGAATGGTGTACTAATGGTTATCGGCGTAGCAGCCATGATCTACACGACGTCAGTTACTGTAGTCCAATGGATTCAAAACTAGCACAATATGTTTAGAGAACATGGCATCATGCCTTCATAAATAAGGGTTATGTCACGTAGAAATTGTTAGGTCGTATTGATGAACGTTATTTCAATTCTGTCTGACAATCTTCCAAGCCATCTGTGGATCGACATGACTTCTCGGCAATGTGGCATATTATCCTAGAAGAGCCAACTCTATTCACTGATCCGGGCTGGAGATGAAGCAATTTCTCGATCGCCTTATCCTCTAATCCACTATCTCGCATCCTGATGGCATCAATTGCCACTCTCATATCAGCAAACCGCTTAGCAGATGAGCCATACCTCGAGGCATCATCGTTGGCTAGCTGTTGTAAAGCCTCACGGGCCTGCAAGACTGCCACTGTTGTATTCTGGCTTAAGCAAGGAGAGTTTTGCGCTGAGACGTTGTTCTCATACTGCCTCTGGACTGTGGACGAGACTGAATATGTTGGTTTGGCCTTCGCTATACCCATATCGCGTAAACGTCGCGAGAAATCGCCACCTGCAGATACAAAACCATTTGCGGACGATTACTTTTCGCGTTCGGTGCTAATTCCATAGACGTTTTCTTGCTGGGGGCACTTACCCATATCGGTGCCTTCGATAGTCGATACATTCGTCCCAGGGAAGAATTCATGCCGGCTTTTGTCCTTAAACGGAAATTTTCTCGTAATGAGGGCACCAGCTTGCCTACTTTTCGACGTCGACGAACCCATGTCTGCGTGTAGGGATGTAGATATGGTGTGTTCACCTCTAAGAGAGTGGTCAATCCTTATTGTGTATTCGGCCATTGCTCTTCATGATTTGACCTATGCGTAAATGATTCGTCTTATAATCTTATAGTGGTTCTATACTTAATACATACTTAAAGACATATTATTTTAGTGCTCCTATATATTATAACAAGTGCTGAAATAAAGTAAGGGTTCTTAGAAACTAAATAATTAAACTAGTAATAGTTTTTAATAAGTACTAATATACGTAATTATTAAGTCTTATGCTAGGAAACTTTACTTAATAATAAGCGTAAATACTTTTCCCTTTTTAGTTAATACATTAGTAGTTCATAATTATTAATAAATTAATGTTTAGGCTCTTATATTTATATTATATATTTTTATTATAGCTTCAAAGGCTTTAATAAAATAGTTTTTAATTAAAATGTAGTCTAGAAGACATTTTAGACTAATATTAATAATACTAGTCTAAAACTTATTAAAGAAAAATAAAGAAATACTCTCTTTATATATACTAATTAGTATTAATTATGCTATAAAAAAATTATAATATACTTAAATTATAGACTAATACCTCTAAACTACTAAGCTAGAATTTATAGTAAAAAGTTTATAGTGTAATAGATTTAAGCTAGAGGCTTAGATCCTTAGCAGAGTAGAAAAGGAGTATATAAGGCAACTTACTATACCTATAGGGTAAACCCTATAAATATATATTATATATAAAATAGATATATAGTAAAGAGAAATAATGGTTTTTTTTATAAATAATAATAACTTTATTAATACTAAATTATAATTACTATTTAAGCTAGTCTAGAATAATTATTATTTATTATAATATTACTTATAATATCTATTTTTATATAAATAATATAATAAAACCTTAGTATTATAAATAAATAGCTTAATTAAGTAATATATAAAACTTATATTATTTTTATATAATTATTATTTTAATAGTAACTTAGCTTAAGAAATTATATTATTATATAGCTTTAATAAACTAGGTATTTTATATAAATACTTTAATATATATTAACTAAAAATAACCTAAGTATAAGCTATTTTTAATAAAAAACCTTAATAATAAAAATAAAGCTTTATTTTAAGCTTAATAAAGCTTTAAAGTATATAAATTAAAGGCTAATTTAAACTTTATTAATATTAATTATAATAAATAGTTTTTTATTTATTAAAATTTATTACTTAAAATTTAAATATAAATAGCTTTATTCTATTAAGCTTAATAGTAATTATTAATATATACTAAGCAAAGAACAAAGTTTTTACGAATTTGCCTACACTATAGTAGCAATGCAGAACTGACTCTAAACCTCTTAAAAAGTGTAGAAAAAGAATTACTATATCTATTTTACCCTATCTTTAATAGTGTATTAGTGCTAGAGTATAGGTATAGTAAGTAAGGTAATATTAATAAATATTAATAGTAGAAATTATAGCTTTATATAAAGCTATTATTATTTATTTATAAAATAGGGTAGCTTTATATTAATAGTACCTTAAGTTACTCCTATACTACTACTTATATATAAGTAAATATTAAACTACCTTACTATTAAATATAATAAAATAGCTAAACTTATATTAGCTATAGTACTAAAGAATATATAAAATATTATTCTTTATATTAATAATATAGCTTTAATATATACCTAATATAGCTTTCTTATACCTTAGATTTATATTAAAATATTAATAAAATTAACCTTATTATTACTTAATAAGCTTATTATAGTTAAAAACTTAAAAAAAGTTATTAAATAAGTAGTTAAGAAAGTTATTAATACTAGAAATATAATAGCTTTAAGTTAGGCTAATATTACTACTAAAGGTATTACCTAACTATTTATTTAATAAATTTAAGCTATAATAATAGTAATACTACCTTATATTTACTATAAAACTATTATTAAAGGTAGTATAATAGCTAAAGCTATATAATACTACTTACTTAAAGAAATTATTATAGCTATTAACTAAGCTACCAATATTAATACTATTATAATAGTATATTACCTCTATAGTAGTAATACTATAATTATATTTTAGAATATAGTAAAGCTTTATACTAATAATATAGCTTAGGTTAGCATTGCTTTTAAACTAAAAGTAATACTAAACTAATATATATTTAGTATTATTATTAAAAGCTTTCCTATATATTATATATAGAACTAAAAAAAGGATAATATTCTTTAAAATATAATTATAGCTAATAAATAGGGTTTAGTAAAAGTTATAGTATAAAAGCTATATAGCACTATAATCTAATCCCCTTTAATTATTATTATTAATAAAGTTAATATAGTAAATAGGCTATACTATACTAGAATTATTTATAAAGCTAAGATATTTAAAGCTAAGCCTTATAATAATACTATTTATCCTTAATAATGCTTTAAGTACTTTAAATTTAGCTATATAGCTATATACTATATATTACCTCTATAGTATAGCTACTATATATTTAGTTAATATAAGGAGGGTAAATAATTATACCTAGTGCTATTAAAAGCTATATAAAAATACTATATTAACTACTTAGGACCTTACTCTATATAGTTCTATATATATAATATTATAAATAAATAATAAAACTATATATATATTATATACTTAGTATAGCCTTTAGCTTTTACTAAACCTTTTATACTAAAGAAAGATAGTTAAATAAAGGTATTTAGCTATAGCTAAAGAAAAGATATAAGTAACTTATTATTATAAAAGGCTTTACTATAAAAGTAAGTTAATAAACTATATACCTACCTTCTTAATACTAAACTAAAATTAATATAATACTTATAAGTAGCTATAAAGGCCTTTTTAAGTTAATAACCTATAGCTACTATAGTATTAAATAAGCTAAGCCTAACCTAATATACTATATAGAGTATATAATAAAGGTTATATACTAAAATATATAAAAAAAAACCTACTTTATATATTTAGCGCTAGAGTCCTAATTTAAAGCTAATATAATAGTAATATAGAAGCTAGGAACTATAAATAGTAAATTACTTAACCCTAGCCTTAGCTACTTTTAACTTACTACTTAAAGTAGCTATACTATAATTTATATAAACTACTAGTATAGGCTTAAGGTATAGTTAATATATATAGGTAAAAATTAGTGCTTAATAATATTAATAAGATACTATATTTACTTAATATATTCCCTAACCTATAAACTTAATTAAATATTACCTTTTATTAACTTTATAGTAGCTTTACCTTTAAATTATAATATTTTTATAAAAGACTTTAATTAATACTACTTACTTTAGAACTATTATAGCTAAACCTTAATAAAGAGTAATATATTTCTTATACTAGTAATATAGTAATAGCTTAGACTTATAATACTATAAGGTAAAGTAACTTAAAGAATATAAGGTAAAAGAAATAATATTATTAACTATACTTAGGTTACTTATAATATAAAAGCTAAATTTATAAAGGGACTAGACCTTATTAGATTTAACTATATTCTATAGCTTATCTATATTAGCGCTAGCCTAAGGCTATATAATAACTGCTTACTTTATTTTAAATAGCTATATATAGAAAATAACCTTATAGTAGCTAAGGTAGTAATATAGTTTTACTATAACTTTACTAAACCTTTACTTTAAATACCTATAGAAATTAATAGCTATATAAAATAAATAATAGCTAAGCTTTAATTTATTATAAATTTAAGAGTTTTAAGGGAACCTTAAAGTAATTTTAAGCTAAACCTATAGTAGAACTACTATACTAAAGAAGCTACTTAGGATATTAAGAGAGTATTATAATAGTAGTAAATATTCTATACTAAGGAGAATTAGTAATTTACTACTAATATAGCTTAGATATAGTATTAAACTATTAGTAATAAAAGGTATAGTACCTAGTGCTTTACTATTAAAGTAGCTACTACTTATAGAGAAAGCTTATAGAAACTTAAACACTAGGTATAGCTTTATAGTAAACTATTACTAAAATAGTAGTAAATCCCTATTTTTATTTAAAGTAAGGGTATAAATACTATAACTACTAAGTTATATTAAGAGAAAGTAGCTATATTAGCTAACTATTTCTTTTTTTTTTTCTAAGCCTAACTTAATAATATACTAAAGAATCTTAATAACTACCTTAATATTATAATATTTCTATTAAAAAACTACTTTAATACTAATAAAATTTATAGTATTATTAAAAGCTTAGCTAGCTAAAAGGTATTAGAACTAAATAAACTTTTAGCTAGTTACCTTAAAGTATATAGTAAGCTACTAGCTAGGACCCTTACCTACCTACTTAATATATACTACTATATTAGCTATTACTTAGCTTTATTTTAATAAGTAAAAGTTATTATTTTTTATAAGCTAGGCAAAACCTTAATAAAGTAATAAAGAGTAAGGGCTTAGTGCCTTATCTTACTTTTTAGTATTATTAGTAAAGTAATAAAGGTAGTAATAGTAAGTTAGCTTACCTTTATAGCTAAATTAAGTAATATACTGCCTAATTTATAAATAGGTAATAAAGTAAATAAATTAATAAAAGTTATATTAAATATTTTAATAAAATTAATATATATAGTATAGTACTATAGTAGTATTATATTACTACTTTAACTAAATATATTAGTAGCCTTTAATACTATTTACTATAAGAGACTAACTTATACTTTTATAGCTACTAAGATCTCTATATAAATAGTAGTATAAACCTACTTCTTTACTATTAAATATATTATAAACCTTTATTTTAATAGTAAATCTATAAGCTCTTTACTTATAACTATAAGTATACTATAGGGGTCTTTAATCTCTCCTATTCTTTTCTTACTTTATATTACTCCTTTATATATTAAGCTTTAAATAATATATTCTATATTTATTATAAGCTTCTTTAATAATATAAATATACTTATATATAGGTATATAGTAAAGGAGATATAGGTCTGCCTTAAGGCTACCTAAGTAATTTACTAAAAATAGTCTAAGAATTAGGTCTTAAATTTAATCTAAGGAAGAGTAAACTTATATACTTTACTAGGCAGTATACTATAATTATATTACTAGTTTAACTTAGTACTAATATAGTATAACTAATTTAATCTACCTGCTTTCTTAGGGTATAGGTTTATTATAAGCTTTACTAGAAAGCATACTAGAGTTAGGTTAAGTTAAAACTAATACAGTAGCGGCTTATACTTATATTGCTAGCAGCTTTAACCTAGGGATACTTATTGCGTAATGCATAACTTTTATACATATAGGTTATTTAGAGTATAATTGCATACAGTGCGGGATCGCACTACACCTCTACTAAGGTTAGCGGCAAAGTAAGGGGTATAGCTAAGGCGTTTGTTTCTAAATAGACTAAGTGCCTAAGGACGGTAACCGGTGCATTCAAGGCCACGCCGCGTGCCCTAGTCGAAACCAAACGCGGCAGCCAAGAAAACAGAAAAAGGGCCGGCGCGCCCGCGCCGGCCCCGGGCCTACGCCCCCTCGGCCCCCGGCTCCCCCCTCTCCTCCCCTACCCCCCCCCTCTCCTCCTCTACCTTCTCCTCCCCCTCTACTACCTCCTCTACACAGCCCTATATAGTAACTGTAGTAAGCCTATTCTATAGAATATTATTTAGTTTCTTTAGTGTATTAATAATGTAGTAAGTTTATAGTAGTAGCTTACCCTTAACTAAGGTTAAGGCTAAGGCTACTATAATATTACTAATAACCTATATTACTATATTAGTAAATAAGCCTACTTACTTTATAAGTTAAACTGCCTTTTTCTAAATAGTATTATACTTTATAGCTTAGCTATATATTAATATTATATTAGTATTATAGTAAAACTATATCTTAGCTACCTTATACTTATATTAATAGACTCTCTAAAGGTATAAAGGTTTTATATATTTATAACTTATTTAATAGCCTTCTAGTATAATATAATATTTAGATTTAGCTATAGAATTAATTAGCTACTGCCTAGCTATTAATATAAATAATAAATATAATATTTATACCTAAATAAGTCTTTTTTACTTTTATACACTTAAAGTATATACTATTAATACCTACTTAAATTAGTAATAGAAGCAGTATAAATTAGAAAGGGGTACTAACCTTTAGTGCTATAGCACTATTTTTTAATATTTTTAGCTTATATTAAGTAAGCTTTATAGGGCTAGGCCTATAATTAGCCTAGCTATATAAGAGTTAGTAGTAAAAGTGCATTAGAAAGAGATTAGTACTTACCCTAAGTATAATAATTAATTTTATTATAAAAGTAGGTAGCATTTTTAATAATACTATAGTTAGTTTAAAGTAGTAATAGGGCAGCACTACTATAAAATAAGGAATAGGGATATACTTATAATAGAAGTAATAGATAAAAAAGGAAGAAAGAAGAGAAAAGCTTAAAAATAAGGAAAAAAGAGTAAATATAGTATTTCTTTCTTTTTTTATTATATAACTAATAAATAGCTAATAGTTAGTTTAATAATAGCTAGCTATTAGCTAATATAGCTAATACTATAGAGGTATAGAAGCTAGAGAAAGGTTTTAAGTAAGGAGGTAGTAACTTAAGGGAATTAGCTAGAGACTAGTGTAGAAGGTAAGCTAAGCGCTTAAGGTAACTTACTATAACTTATAAACTACCCCTAAAGGTAATCTATATTATTACTACACCTCTATTAACCTAGTCTAATTTCTATTTTATACTATACACTTTTCTATAATGCTAGTTAAGTTTAGCTAGCAGCACACTACTTTTTATAATTAGAACTAGTATAGAGCTACTATAGCTTTGCTATAGAATATAGAAAAAGGTTATATATAGGTTTTCCTCCCTATTTTAGGGTTTTTCCTATATAGTTTAAGTAGCAGTAGTACTAGTATTAGGCTCACAAGCCTAACTAGAGTAATAATAATAATAATATATACTAAGCTATTTTTTTAAATACTTTAATATTATATTTATAAAGCTTTAAGTAAAACTTAATAAATAAATAAAGAATTACTATATAAGCTATAATATTCTTTATTTTAATTATTATACTATAATTATATAATACTATAGTATTATTTTAAATATTAACTTATATTAAATTAAGAAATATATTAAAGCTTATTACTACCTTTATATTAAATATAATAAAAATAATAATATAACTATAATAAATATTAATTTTACTAGCTTTTTAAAATCTAAATAAAGTTATAAATTCTTTAATAAAAATAAGCTAAGTATTAAGTTTAAGAATACTAAAGGTATAATTTAAGTAACTTAAGTATTATAAAATATTATTAAGCACTATAAAGCTACTTATTAGTATTTATATTATAATAATAATAGTTACTTTATTTAAAGTTATATATAGCCTTTTATTTATTACTTAATAAAAAAACTAAATATTAAAGCTTTAAATACCTTTAATAAAAAGGTATTAAATAATAATAATAACTTTAAATTAAAAAAAAAGCTTTATTATATAAGTTTTAGTAATAGAATATAAGTTAGTAGTATTAGCTTATATTACATTTATAATAGTAATAGCTTAAATATTTATAAAAAAATAGAATATTATATAAAAAAAGTATTATTTTTTTTATATATAATAATTTTAAGTTGATTAATATTTAAGTAAATAATAGTTATAATAGCTATATTATTATAAGTAAAAGTATAGTTTAAAGGTTAGGCCTTTAGTATATTACTTTAATATAATTATAAACCTTTATTATTATTATAATAATTATATAATATAGCTATACTAATGCTTTTTAGTGCCTAAGAATTATATATTTTATTTAATTTAGTATTAACCTAAATAAATAGTTATTTTTTATAATAGTTTATATAATCCTAAGCTTTTTATAAAACTATATTTTAAAGGCTTTATAAATAGCTTAAAATAATATTATATTATATACTATTAAATACCTCCTTATTATTTATATATATAATAACTTAAAGATTTATACCTTAAATACCTAAAGGGTAAATTTATTAATAATTATTATTATAGAATTAATATATATTAAGTTAGCTTACTATATACTTTAATTCAATAAAGTAAGTAGTATTATATTTACTAATTTATAAAAAATTAATATTATTTTTATATTTATAATAAACTTAATTGTGATGGATTTGAGCTAGAGGCTCGGATCCTTAGAGGAGCAGGAGAGGAGCATGTGAGGCGACCTACTATACCTATAGGGCAAGCCCTATAAACATACACTATATATAGAATAGGTATGTAGTAAAGGGAGATAGTAGTCTTTCCTTTCTCCTTATAAATAATAATAACTTTATTAACACTAGATTGCAGTCGCCATCTAGGCTAGTCCATAACATTAATAGCTTTAAAGAAAAATAAAAATCTTTTTTTTTATTAAATAAACTAACTAATTTTAAGAATTTATTTTATTAAAAAAATACTAATACTTTACCTTTTTATTAAAAATAAGCTAATTACTATATTTACTTATAATAAAATCCTAATAATAGCTTATTAAACCTACCTTAGGTACTACTATATAATATACTTTAAAATTAGCTACTAAAAATATAGAAATAAATTATAAACTTAATAAATAAAAGCTAAATTTAAGCTTCCTTTTTTTTAATAGCTATATTAATACTTTTAGTTAAAAAAGTAAGTAAAAGCTCGTATTTTTATATAAATTATAAAGTATTAAATAAAATTATAAATTAAAATTAATATTTATTACTATTTATTAAAAAAACTTTATATTTTTTAATAAGTATATAATAGTTTATAAAATTAAATATTTATATTATATTTTACTATTTATATATAGTAAAAAGAAATAAAGCTTTAATAGCTTTTTATATATATTTTAGGCTTTTTAAATAGCTTATTTATCTCTTTAGCCTAATTAAGTGTATTTATAATGTTTTAATATTATATTAATAAAGCTTTAAAGAATACCTTAGGGGCTTATATAATAGCCTATTTTAATAATATTTTTATTTATATTAATAATATATATAAGGAGTATATAAAGTATATAAAGAAAATTCTTTTTTACTTATAATAAGCTAGCTTATATTTTAATATTAATAAGTATATGTTCTATATAATAAAGTTAAAATACCTAGGATTTATAGTTTAAGCTAGTTATATAGTATAGCTAAACTTAGTTAAAGTAGCTATAATTTATAAGTAAAAGGTATTAATATAACTATAGAGTATATATAGCTTTTTAAGCTTTATAAACTTTTATTAAGAATTTATAGCTAACTTTTTAAATTTTATTAAGCCTTTACTTAACCTTACTAAGAAAGAGGTTCTATTTATTTAGTTTTTAGTATATTAAATAGTATTTTAATACCTTAAAGATATATTCTAATGAAAAAAACTTTTTGCGAATTCGCCTGCACCGCTGTAGCGACGCAGAACCGACTCTAAACCTCTTAAAAAGTGTAGAAAAAGAATTACTATATCTGTTTTACCCTATCTTTAATAGTGTATTAATACTAGAGCGTAGGCGTAGTAGATAAGGCAATACTAATAGATATTAATAGTAGGAATTATAGCTTTATATAGAGCTACTACTACTTACTTATAGAATAGGGTAGCTTTATATTAATAGTGCTTTAAGTTACTTTTATACTACTGCTTATATATAAGTAAATACTAAACTACTTTACTATTAAATATAATAAAATAGCTAAACTTATATTAGCTATAGTGCTAGAGAGTATATAAAATATTATCCTTTATATTAATAATATAGCCTTAATGTATACCTAATATAGCCTTCTTATGCCTTAAACCTATATTAAAATATTAATAATATTAACCTTACTATTACTTAATAAGCCTATTATAGTTAAAAACTTAAAAGAAGTTATTAAATAAGTAGTAAAGAAGGCTATTAGTACTAGAAATATAATAGCCCTAAGCTAGGCTAGTATTACTATTAAAGGTATTATTTAACTACCTATTTAATAGATTTAAGCTATAATAGTAGTAGTATTGCTTTATATTTACTATAAAACTATTATTAAAGGTAGTATAATAGCTAAAGCTATATAAAACTACTTACCTAAAGAAACTATTACTACTATTAACTAAGCTATTAGTATTAATACTACTATAGTAGTATATTACCTCTATAGTAGTAACACTATAATTACTTTTTAGAATACTACTAAGCCTTATACTAATAATATAGCCTAGGTTAGTACTGCTTTTAGTCTAAAAGTAATACTAAATTAATATATATTTAGTATTATTATTAAGGGCTTTTCTATATACTATATATAAAACTAAAAGAAGGATAATATTCTTTAAAATATAATTATAGCTAATAAATAAGGTTTAGTAAAGGTTATAGTATAGAAGCTATATAGCACTATAACCTAATTTCCCTTAATTATTACTATTAATAGAGTTAATATAGTAAATAGGCTATACTATACTAGAATTATTTATAAAGCTAAGATATTTAAAGCTAAACCCTATAATAATACTATTTATCCTTAATAATGCTTTAAGTGCTTTAAATTTAGCTATATAGCTATATACTATACATTGCTCTTAAGGTATAGCTACTATATATTTAGTTAGTATAAGGAGGGTAAATAATTATACCTAGTGCTATTAGGAGCTATATAGGAACACTATATTAACTGCTTAAGACCTTACCCTATATAGTTTTATATATATAATATTATTAATAAATAATAGAACTATATATATACTATATACCTAGCATAGCCCTTAGCCTTTACTAAACCCTCTATACTAAAGAAAGATAGTTAAATAAAGGTATTTAGCTATAGCTAAAGAAGAGATATAAGTAACTTACTATTATAGGAGGCTTTACTATAAAAGTAAGTTAGTAAGCTATATACCTACCTCCTTAATATTAGACTAGAGTTAATATAGCGCTTATAAGCTACTATAGAGGCCTTTTTAAGTTAATAACCTATAGCTACTATAGCACTAAATAAGCTAAGCCTAACCTAACACACTATATAGAGTATATAATAGAGGTTATATACTAGAATATATAGAAGAAAACCTACCTTATATATCTAGCGTTAGAAACCTAACCTAGAGCTAATATAATAGTAATATAAGAACTAGGAACTATAGATAGTAAACTACCTAACCCTAGCCTTAGCTACTTTTAACTTACTGCTTAGGGTAGCTAAACTATAATTTATATAAATTACTAGTATAGGGCTAAGGTATGGTTAATATATATAGGTAAGAATTAGTGCTTAATAACACTAGTAGGATACTATATTTATTTAATATACTCCTCTACCTATAAACCTAATTAAATATTACCCTTTTTTAACTTTATAGCAGCCTTGCCTTTAAACTATAGTATTTTTATTAAAGACTTTAACTAACACTACTTACTTTAGGACTATTATAGATAAACCTTAATAAAGAGCAATATACTTCTTATAATAGTAATATAGTAGTAGCTTAGACTTATAATGCTATAGGGTGAAGTAATCTAAAGAATATAGGGTAAAAGGGATAGTACTATTAACTATATATAGATTACTAATAATATAAAAGTTAAATTCCTAGGAGAACTAGACCTTATTAAATTTAACTATATACTATAGCTAATTTATATTAGCGCTAGTCTAAGGATAGGCAGTAACTATTTACTTTATTTTAAGTGGCTATATATAGAAAATAATCTTATAATAGCTAAGGCAGCAATGCAGTTTTACTATAAGCTTACTAAACCTCTACTTTATACACTAATAGAAGTTAATAATTATATAAAATAGATAATAGCTAAGCTTTAAGCTATTATAGATTTAATAATCCTAAGGGAACTCTAAGGTAGCCTTAGGCTAAATCTATAGTAAAATTACTATACTAAAGAAGCTACCTAGAATGTAAAGAGAGCACTAAGGTAGTAGCAGACTTTCTACACTAAGGAGAACTAGTAACTTACTACTAATATAGCCTAGATATAGAACTAAGTTATTAGTAATAAATAGTGTAGTGCCTAGCGCTCTGCTGTTAAGGTAGTAACTATATACTAAGGAAGCCTATAGAAACTTAAGCGCTAGGCATAGCTCTATAGTAGACTATTACTAAAATAATAGCAAATCCTAATCCTTATTTAAAGTAAGGGACTAGACACTACTATTACTAAATTATACTAAGAAAAAGTAGCTATACTAGCTAACTATTTCTTCCTTTCTTCCTAGGCCTAGCTAGATAATATACTAAATAACCTTAATAACTGCCTTAATACTATAATATTCCTAATAAAGGACTACTTTAATACTAATAAAATCTATAGTATTATTAAAAGCCTAGTAAGTTAAAAAGCACTTAGACTTAATAAACTCTTAGCTAGCTACTTTAAAGTATATAGTAAGCCCTTAGCTAGAACCCTTATATACCTGCTTAATATATACTGCTATATTAGCTACTACCTAGCGCTATTTTAGAAGGTAAAAGTAGTTATTCTATATAAACTAAGTAAAACCCTAGCAGAATAATAGAGGGTAGGAGCTTAGTGCCTTATTTTACTTCTTAGTATTATTAAAAAGGTATTAAAAGCAGCGGTAGTAAGCTAGCTTACCCTTATAGTTAAGTTAGGTAGAGTATTACCTAACCTATAAATAGGTAATAGAGTAGATAGATTAATAGAAGTTATGCTAAGTGTCTTAGTAGAATTAGTATAGGCGGCGTAGCACTATAGTAGTATTATATTGCTACTTTAGTTAGATATATTAGCAGCCTTTAACACTATTTATTATAAGTAATTATCTTATACCCTTATTACTACTAGCATCCCTACATAGATTATAGCATAGACCCGCTCCTTTACTGCTAAATATATAGCTAGCCTTTTTTTTAATAATAAATCTATAAGCCCCCTACTTATAACTATAAGGGTACTATAGGGGTTGCTTATCTTTTTTATTTTATTCCTACTTTATATTACCCTATTATATATAAAGCTTTAAGTAGTATAATCTACGCTTATTATAGGATTTTTTAATAATATAAATATATTAGTATATAAATAAATAGTGGAGGAGACATAGGACTGCCTTAAGACTATATAGTTAATTTACTAAGAGTAGTTTAAGGAATTAGGCCTTAAGTTTAACTTAGGAAAGAGTAAACTTATATACTTTACTAAATAATGCACTATTATTATAATGCTAGTCTAGCTTAGTATTAATATAGTATAACTAGTCTAATCTACCTACTTCCTTAGGGTATAGGTTTATTATAAACTTTATTAAAAAGTATACTAAAACTAGGTTAAGTTAAAACTACTATAGCAGTAGCTTACTCTTATATTGCTAGCAGCTTTAACTTAGGGATGCTTATTATATAATACATAACTCCTATATATATAGGTTATTTAGAGTATTATTATATATAGTATAGGATTGCACTATACCCCTATTAATATTAGTAGTAAAGTATAAGGTATAGCTAAGGCATTTATTTTTAAATAAACTAAGTGCTTAAGGATAGTAATTAATGCCTTTAAGGCTATACTATATGCCCTAGTTAAAACTAAAGCAGTAGTAGCTCTAATTAACCTTTACCTTAACTACTATTTACTATACTTTTATTAATAAATAGAGGCTAATAGAATAGCTAAGCAAATATATAGTGTATGCGCTATAATAGTAGCTTAACTTTAATATAGATTAGTATACTAAAAACATAGACGCCTACTATAGTAGGATAACTATCTAAACTATATACTATTTCTAAACTAGCCCTATAACTACCTACTAAAACTATCCCTAATTAAAATACTTGCCCTAAAATAAAAGGACTATTAGCACTAGGAAAGAACTACTATATAGGTGTGCTAAACTTATATTAGCTATATAGTAGTAAAGCTTAACCCTAACTTTACCTTTACTACTAAAGTTATTTACCTTTACTTAGGCCTTAGGAAGTATAAATCTATAGCACTTATATAAATATATATAAAATGAATTAGACTTAATGCCTTTTTTTTTAGCTAATACATTCTTAAGATAGAATTACTAATATATAGCTACTAGGCTAATAATAAAGACTACTACTATATTTTACTATTTTATAAAAATTTTAACTATCTCTGCCTTATTAATATAGGCATATACTTAGTATAAAACTAGTGTAAAGTTAGGAAAGCTTTTAAAAATAATAAGCTAGCAACTACTCTTACTAAGTGGCTTATTTTAATAGGGTATATCCCTTAGTTTTAGTTTATAAAAAGCTTATAAGATTAATAGGCTAAGGATATTAAGGATATAATATAATATAGTACCTAGTATAGTATAAGCATAGAGGCAGAGGGAAGCTGCGTAATAGGCTAAGCGCTTAAGTTTCCTGTCTTACACTATATACTCTTCTATAATGCTAGTTAAGTTTAGCTAGTAGCGCACCACTTCTTATAATTAGAACTAGCGCAGAGCTACCACAGCTCTGCTATAGAACACAGAAAAAGGTTATATATAGGTTTTCCTTCCTATGCTAGGGTTTTTCCTATATAGTTTAAGTAGCGGTGGTACTAGTATTGGGCTCACAAGCCTGACTAGTGTAATAATAATAATAATAAAGATATATTCTCTTTAGCTTTAATCTTAGCTTAGTAAGACTCTATATTAAATATAGTAATTAAAGCTAATATATTAAAAAAGGCACTTAAGGGCTATTTTTTATAGTATAATATAGTAAGTATACTATAGTTAGTAATATATTACTTTATATAATTTATAGCCTTTTAATAGAACTATATAATTTATAATAAAGAATTTCTTAATATTATATTATACCCTAAGGTATAGTTTACTAAACTTTATAGTATTTTTTAATTATTTATAATTTTTATAAACTATAAGAACTTAAAATACTTTATAAGCCTTTATAAAATATTAAAATATTAAATATATTAAGTAAAAACTCTTTCTCTTTTTAATTTTTACCTTTACTACTATTTAAGCTTTTAAGTAGTACACTTTAATATATTATTTTACTATAAATAAAATAAATTAAAAGAATTTATAGTAACTTAATTATTACTTTATTTAGTATTAATTATATATTTTTTATAGCTACTTTATACTCTTTTAACCTTTATATTAAGGTAAAAATAAGCTTTAGTTAGTATTTTTTTAATTAATTTATAAAGCTATAACTTCTTTATAAATAACTATTTATAAAGCTATAACTTCTTTATAAATAACTATTTATAAAGCTTATAAAACTAAGGTATATAAGCTAACCCTTTATACTAAGTAAAGGTTAAAGTAATATAATTAAAAGCTTAAAGATTCCCTATTATTATTATTACTCTAGTTAGGCTTGTGGGCCTAATACTAGTACCACCGCTACTTAAACTATATAGGAAAAACCCTAGCATAGGGAGGAAAACCTATATATAACCTTTTTCTATATTCTATAGCGGAGCTATAGTAGCTCTACACTAGTTTTAATTGTAAGAAGTGGTGTGCTACTAGCTAAACTTAACTAGCATTATAAGAGAATATATAGTATAAAATAGGAAACTTAAGCGCTTAGCCTATTATATAGCTTCCTACTGCCTTTATGCCTATACTACGCTAAGTGCTATATAATATTATATCCTTAATATCCTTAGCCTATTAATTTTATAAGCTTTTTATAAGCTAAAACTAAAGAATATACCTTATTAAAATAAGCTACTTAGTAAAAGTAGTTGCTAGCTTATTATTTTCTAAAGCCTCTCTAACTTTAGATTAGTTTTATATTAGGTATATATTTATATTAATAGGGTAGAGATAGTTAAAATTTTTATAAAATAGTAAAATATAGTAGTAGTTTTTATTATTAGCTTAGTAGCTATATATTAGTGATTCTACCTTAGAAATATATTAGCTAAAAAGAAAGGTATTAAGTTTAATTTATTCTATATATATTTATATAAGCACTATAGATTTATGCTTAGTAAAGCCTAAGTAAAGGTAAATAACTTTAGTAGTAAAGTTAAAGTTAGGGTTAAGCTTTATTATTATATAGCTAATATAAGTCTAGCATACCTATATAGTAGTTCTTTTTTAGTGCTAGTAGTTCTTTTATTTTAGGGTAAGTGCTTTAGTTAAGAATAGTTTTAGTAGGTAATTATAAAGCTAGTTTAGAAATAGTATATAGTTTAGGTAGTTATCCTACTATAGTAAGTAGCTATATTTTTAGTGTGCTAGTTTATATTAAAGTTAAGCTACTATTATAGCGTATATACTATATATTTACTTAGCTATTCTATTAGCCTTTATTTATTAATAAAAGTATAGTAAATAGTAGTTAAGGTAAAGGTTAATTAAAGCTACTACTACTTTAGTTTTAACTAAAGTATATAGTATAGCCTTAAAGGCACTAATTACTATTCTTAAGTACTTAGTCTATTTAAAAATAAATACCTTAGCTATGCCCTATACTTTACTACTAATATTAATAGGGGTATAGTGTAATTCTATACTATATATAATAATGCTTTAAATAACCTATATATATAGGAGCTATATATTATATAGTAAGCATCTTTAAGTTAAAGCTACTAGTAATATAAAAGTAAGCTACTACTATAGTAGTTTTAACTTAACCTAGTTTTAGTATACCTTTTAATAAAGCTTATAATAAACCTATACTCTAAGAAAGTAGGTAAATTAAACTAATTATACTATATTAGTACTAAGTTAGATTAGTATTATAATAGTAGTGTATTATTTAGTAAAGTAAATAAGTTTACTCTTTCCTAAGTTAAACTTAAGGCCTAATTCTTTAAATTACTTTTAATAAATTAACTATATAGTCTTAAGGTAGTTTTATATCTCCTTTACTATTTATCTATATACTAGTATATTTATATTATTAGAAAATTCTATAATAAGTATAAATTATACTACTTAAAGCTTTATATATAATAAGGTAATATAAAGTAAGAATAGAATAGGAGAGATAGGTAACCCTTATAGTACCCCTATAGTTATAGGTAGGGGGCTTATAGATTTATTATTAAAAAAAAGGCTAGCTATATATTTAGTAGTAAAGGAGTAGGTTTACGCTATAATTTATATAGAAATACTAGTAGTAATAAGAGTATAAGATAACTACTTATAATAAATAGTGTTAAAGGCTATTAATATATCTAACTAAAGTAGTAATATAATACTGCTATAGTGCTACACTACTTATACTAATTCTACTAAAATGCTTAGTATAACTTCTATTAATCTATCTGCCCTATTACCTATTTATAGATTAGGTAATACCCTACCTAACTTAGCTATAAAGGTAAGCTAGCTTATTACTACTGCTTTTAATACCTTTTTAATAATACTAAGAAGTAAGATAGGGCACTAGGCTCCTACCCTCTATTATTTTACTAGGGTTTTGCTTAGTTTATAAAGGATAATTACTTTTACCTTTTAGAATAAAGCTAAGTAGTAACTAATATAGTAGTATATATTTAGTAAATATATAAGGGTTTTAGTTAAAGGCTTACTATATACTTTAAGGTAGCTAGCTAAAAGTTTATTAAGTTTAGGCGCCTTCTAACTTACTAGGCTTTTAATAGTACTATAGATTTTATTAGTATTAAAATAATTCTTTATTAGGAATGTTATAGTATTAAGGTAGTTATTAAGGTTTTTTAGTATATTATTTAGCTAGGCTTAGAAAGAAAGGAAGAAATAGTTAGCTAGTATAGCTACTTTCTCTTAATATAACTTAGTAATAGTGGTGTTTAGTCCTTTACTTTAAATAAAGGTTAGGATTTACTATTATTTTAATAGTAGTTTACTATAAAGCTATGCCTAGCGCTTAAGTTTCTATAGGCTTCCTTAGTATATAGTTACTACCTTAATAATAAAGCACTAAGCATTACATTATTTATTGCTAATAACTTAGTTCTATATTTAGGCTATATTAATAGTAAGTTATTAGTTCTCCTTAGTGTAGAAGGTTTGCTACTACCTTAGCGCTTTCTTTATATTTTAAGTAGCTTCTTTAATATAGTAATTTTACTATAGATTTAGCTTAAGGCTACCTTAGGGTTCCCTTAGAACTACTAAATCTATAATAGCTTAAAGCTTAGCTATTATTTATTCTATATAATTATTAACTTTTATTAGTATATAGAGTAGAGGTTTAGTAAGTTTATAGTAAAACTATATTACTGCCTTAGCTATTATAAGATTATTTTCTATATATAGCTACTTAAAATAAAGTAAATAGTTACTACCTAGCCTTAGACTAGTACTAATATAAATTAACTATAGTATATAGTTAGATTTAGTAAGGTTTAATCTTTCTAGGAATTTAACTTCTATATTATTAGTAACCTATATATAGTTAATAGTACTATCTCTTTTACTCTATATTCTTTAGGTTACTTTACCCTATAGCGTTATAAGTTTAAGCTACTATTATATTACTATTATAAGAAGTATATTGCTTTTTATTAAGGTTTAGCTATAATAGTTTTAAAGTAAGTAGTATTAGTTAAAGTTATTAATAAAAATACTATAGTCTAAAGGTAGAGCTACTATAAAGTTAAGAAAAGGAGATATTTAATTAAGGTTATAAGTAGGGGAGTATATTAAATAGATATAGTATTTTACTAATATTATTAAATACTAATCCTTACCTATATATATTAACTATGCCTTAGCCCTATACTAATAGTTTATATAAATTATAGTTTAACTACTTTAAATAGTAAGTTAAAAGTAGCTAAAGCTAGGGTTAGGTAGTTTATTATTTATAGTTTCTAGCTTTTATATTACTATTATATTAGCTTTAGGTTAGGTTTCTAGCGCTAAATATATAAGGTAGGTTTTCTTTTATATATTTTAGTATATAACCTTTATTATATACCCTATATAGTATATTAAGTTAGGCTTAGCTTATTTAGTACTATAGTAGCTATAGGTTATTAACTTAAAAAGGCCTTTATAGTAGCTTATAAGTGCTATATTAATTTTAGTTTAGTATTAAAGAGGTAAGTATATAGCCTACTAACTTACTTTTATAGCAAAGCCTTCTATAATAGTAAGTTACTTATATTTCTTCTCTAGCTATAGCTAAATACCTCTATTTAACTATCTTTCTTTAGTATAAAGGGTTTAGTAAAGGCTAGAGGCTATGCTAAGTATATAGTATATATATAGTTTTATTATTTATTTATAATATTATATATATAAGACTATATAGGGTAAGGTCCTAAGTAGTTAATATAGCGTTCCTATATAGCTTTTAATAGTATTAAGTATAATTATTTACTCTCCTTATACTAACTAAATATATAGTAGCTATACCTTAGGGGTAATGTATAGTATATAGCTATATAGCTAAATTTAAAGCACTTAAAGTATTATTAAGAATAAATAGTGTTATTATAAGGCTTAGCTTTAAATATCTTAGCTTTATAAATAATTCTAATATAATATAGCCTATTTACTATATTAACTTTATTAATAGTAATAATTAAAGGGGATTAGGTTATAGTGCTATATAGCTTCTATACTATAACCTTTACTAAACCCTACCTATTAGCTATAATTATATTTTAAAGAATATTATCCTTCTTTTAGTTCTATATATAGTATATAAAAAAGCCCTTAATAATAATACTAAATATATATTAGTTTAGTATTACTTTTAGACTAAAAGTAGTGCTAATTTAAGCTATATTATTAATATAAGGCTTTGCTATATTTTAAAATATAATTATAATATTACTACTATAATAGTAATATATTACTATAGTAGTATTAATACTAATAGCTTAGTTAATAGTAGTAATAGTTTCTTTAAGTAAATAGTTTTATATAGCTTTAGCTATTATATTACTTTTAATAATAGTTTTATAGTAAATATAAGGTAATACTGCTACTATTATAGCTTAAATCTATTAAATAAATAGTTAAATAATACCTTTAGTAGTAATACTAGCTTAGCTTAAAGCTATTGTATTTCTAGCATTAATAGCTTTCTTTATTATTTATTTAATAACTTCTTTTAAGTTTTTAATTATAATAAGCTTATTAAGTAATAGTAAGGTTAATTTTATTAATATTTTAGTATAGATCTAAGGTATAAGAAGGCTATATTAGGTATATATTAAGGCTATATTATTAATATAAAGAATAATATTTTATACACTCTCTAGCACTATAGCTAATATAAGTTTAGCTATTTTATTATATTTAATAGTAAGGTAGTTTAGTATTTACTTATATATAGGTAGTAGTATAGAAGTAACTTAAGGCATTATTAATATAAAGCTGCCTTATTTTATAAGTAAGTAGTAATAGCTTTATATAAGGCTATAATTTCTACTATTAATATTTATTAGCATTGCCTTATCTACTATACCTATACTCTAGCACTAATATACTATTAAAGATAGGGTAAAATAAATATAGCAATTCTTTTTCTACACTTTTTAAGAGGTTTAGAGTCAGTTCTACGTCGCTACTGCAGTGCGGGCGAATTTACAAAAAGTTTATTTTTAAGATTCCCTATTAAAGTAGCTATATATTAATAAATTAATAACTATATAATAAATACTTATAAAGCTTTATTATTTTATAGCTACCTTTAAGTACTATAGTATATACCCTTTACTATTATATTAATTTAATAAACCTATAACTTACTTTTAATAAGCTATTTAGGGAAGAATATAACTTTTTAAGCTTTTTATTATAACTACTACTAAAAGAGTATATTAATAAATATTATATAATATATATATAATAATTATTATTATAAAGCTTATAAAAGTTAGTGCTTATATTAAAGCCTTTTATAGCCTATTTTAATACTAAATAAATATTAATTATAAATATGAATAAACTTTATAACTAACTTTTTAGCTAATTTTTTAAATACTTCTTAATTCCTTATAGTTATTATAAACTACTTTTTTAAATATATTTAATTAAAAGCTATAATAAGTATAAGCACTAAGATATATAATTAATACTTTCTAAACTATTAATAGTATTTCTATAGGTTCCTTTTAAATATTATATTAAATTAAGGCTTAAATTAAGTAAGTAGCTTTTAATTAATACTTTACTCTTTTATAAGTACTAAGTAGCTTTTTTTTATATTTTATTCCCTTTAAATTAATAGTAATACTAAATATATAAATTAAAAGGTTTAAATAATATTATAAGTTATATTTTTTTTACTTAAATAAATTAGCTTATATACTTAATAGTATATTAGCTTACTTTTAATAATTATACTTTATTAATTACTAGCTTTAATATTTATATAGCTTTTTATAGGTTTAATATTAAGCTAATTTAGTATATACTAGCTTTTACATAAAGCTAAATATTTTTTAAAAAATAAATAGTTTAGTTTTTAAAGTATATTAAATAAGTTACATTTTTTTTGCAAATTTGCCTGCACTGTAACAGCGCCGCAGAATTGACTTTAAACCTCTTAAAAAGCTAATAAAAAGTTTTATAATATCTATTTACCCCCTATACTAATAGTGTATTAGATTTAAAGCATAGGTATAGTAAATAATATAATACTAATAAATATTAATAGTAGAAATAAAGGACTTATATAAAGTTATTACTACTGTTGGAATTGCTCTCAACGGCAAAACCTTGGTGCAGGCAAAACGCCGGGTGTAGCGTGTGTGGGCGACCGGGTGGGTCCGCCATAACAATGCACGCAGTCTGATTGGCTGCACTGCTGACCGCACGCGTGGCTATAACACTACCTTTTTCCTTACTTTATAAGCTTAGCTCTTAGCTCTTAGAATATAAATAATTAAGAATTACACTTTTTATATTATTTTTATTATATATATATTTTAGTATTTATTTTCCTTTTATAAGTTATTTCTAACACTAATTAGTAGTTAGTAATAACTATATATTCGCTAGAATTAATTATAAAAGAAAAGATAGCTTTTAAGGTATTTAAGACCTTTATTATTATATTAAGGAAGAAAACTTTACTATAATTAGTAGAGTTAAACTTTAATAAAGAAAGCCCTTACTATTAAGTAAATATTAATATTTATTTTATTTATTATAGAAAACTATATTTTAAAGGTAGAAACCTCCCTTAAAAATAAATAAAAGGGTTACCTTTAAAGATTTAGCTACTAAAGCTACTAAAGAAATAACTATAGCTTTACTAACTTTTAATAATATTATTTAATAAAAAATATAGGAAAAGGCTTATAATAATAATAAAGTATTATTAGTTACTAGCTTAGTTTACCTATTAAAAGACTCTCTTTTAAAGTAACTTTACTTATTTAATAATATTATCTTATTAAAATAGAAAAAAGCCTATAAAAATCCTAACCTTAGTAATATAATAAAGCTAGTCCTTAATAACTAAATTATATATATTATTAACTACTATAAGTTATAAAAATAAACTAAAAAAAAGCTTATTAATAACTTTTAAAAAGACTTTTAAAACTAAAATATCTCCTACTTCTAGAAAATAAGCATATATCTTTAAAGTAATTTCTAGGACTTTTTGTAAGAAAATAGGGTTTTATTTATTAAGAGAATTTAACCTTTAATTCCCCTTTCCCTCTTTAAATTACTTAAATATATAAATTAATAACTTAAAGATATATTCCCTTTTACTAAGGCTAAGACTTTCTTTTATTATTTAAAGCTTTTAATACCCTAGCCTTACCTATAACTAGGTTAACTATACTAGTTTATATAAAACCCTTCTTTAAATATAAATTATTACCTTCTCTTAATACCTTTAAACCTAAATAATAACTTATTTAGACCCCTTTAATAACTTTCTTATCCCTTACCTTAGCCTAACCCTAATTTCTTTATTTATATACCTATTAACTAATTTAACTAATAAAGGGATTTCTCTAAGAAGAACCTAAAGACATTTTATAGAAATCTGCCTAATTAGGTTTATTAAAATCTATTATATAATAATAACCCTAGTGGAATTCTAAATAACTAAATATAATAAATTCTAAGAGAATTAATAAAGGTATATATAAAAGAGAATAAATATACTAGAAAAATATATAATTTCCTTACTCTAAAGGTAAATATTTTTTAGGATAGGTATATTTATAATAATATCCCTTTAGAAATCTAAAACTATGCTTTTCTAATTATATTAATAGAGAATACTCTTATATATTATTTAAATAAGCTAGCTTATAAAGGACTCTCTTTTAATAAGCTTACTACTTATATAAAAAATAACTTTAAAATAAAAGCAATTAATATTTCTATAGAATTAAGTAGAATACTATAACCCTTTAAAAGGTTATTAATAATAACCCTAATAAAACTAAGCTATAATGTTTAGATATTCTTATTAAAAACCTTAAGAAAATCTATTATAGTTTCTTTAACTCTTCTATAGTTAATATATAGCTTTATTAATAACTTCTTACTTTTATTAGTAGTGTTTCTAAATACTATAATACTCTTTATAGTTACTTACTAACTTATAAAGGGGTTATAAGTAACCTTAGAAAATGCTTTTATATTAAAAAGGCTATAACCTTTATATAATAAATAATAAAAGGTAATACCTCTTCTATAAATAATAAAATGCTATTTATAAATAGAAGGTATAGGAGAGCTATAGTAACTCTATAATTTAAAGCCTTAAATTATAAATAACCTCTATATTTTTCCCTCTTTTAATAAAAATGCTTTATTTATAGTAAATAAGGATACTAATTTATAAACTACCTTTAATATAAGCAGTAAAAAGTAAAAGAGAAGTAGTAAAAAAGTAGTAAGTATAAAAACCCTTTAATTAATAAGAAATTTATTGCTTTTTTATAGGCCTTTAAAGGTCCTTCTAAGGAAAATAATAATAATAAAAGCTTTATAAATAATAATAATAATACTAAGAACTATATATAGAAATCTATAAATACATTCTTTATATCTAAAATATATAAGTAAAGGGCTAATCCTCCCTAAATTATATATACTTAGTTCTTCCTAACTACTCTAACCTTACTAACTAATAATAATATTAATAAAAACCCCTTAAAGGATTATAAAATATCTCTATTTAAAATCCTTAAGGATTAGGTATTTATATATAGAATATTTAGTAAGGACTTCTAAACTTTTATTATATTTAATAACTACTAATGCTTTATTTTAAAAAAAAGATATATAGAAAAGGTTTTTTATAGTATTCTCCTAAATACTAATATAACTAGAATCTTTACTACTAAAATTGCTTAGGTTAAGGCTTTTATTAGACTAATGCCTTATCTTTAAATTAAAGAGGCTTAGCTATATAATATTATATTTAGTATTAGCTTAGTAACTTTTTATAGAATTCTTTAGGTTTCTATAGTCTTTAATAATATTACTTTCTATATTCTTAATATATTAACCCTATTTCTATTCTATATATTAAATATAGATAGAATAGGTATAAAGCTTAATAACCTTTAAAATATACTAATTTAAGGCTAAAATAGAGTTTTTATTATAAAGAAATAGAGATATCCTTAGTAAACCTTTAAAGCTAAGGAAGCTACTATATTTTACCTTTTTAAGACTAAAATTTACTAACTTTATAGGAAATTTAGCTACCTCTTTATTAATAGGCTTATAAAGCTATTAAAATATATTAGTAAAAAAGCTTATATTAACTTAATTTAGAAACTTATAAAGGAATACTATTATTACTAAATAAATAGTAAAGCCTTAGGCTAATTTAAGTTTTCCTTAAAGGATAATATTAACTTTAACTATAAGATTCTTATTAATATTCTTTAAATTAATAACTAGCCTATTCTATATATTATTAATATAGTAATAGCATTCTAAATTACTAAATTCCTTAAGCTATAAAAGTAGAAGGCTTATAATATATAGAATGCCTTTAAAGAATACTAGATTAATATATATCTTAGCCTACCTAACTAAATTATCTATAATATTAAAAAGAATTTTATATTTACTAAGTTTAAGTATTTAGTATACCTTCTAGCTATTAATATAAATAAAGTGCCTATAGAAGCCTACTAAAGCATTAATAAAATTAAAAGGTATTATACCCTACTAAGAAAAGTATATAATATTATTAAAAGTAAGGTTAGTAATATCCTTACCCCTTTATAATGCCTTTAAATAGCTATTAAAGCTATTAATAACTCTACTAGGCTTAATAGCCTTATTTTTACCCTACTTATATTTAGTATATATTTATACCTAATAAATAAATTACTCTTAAGCTTTTTAGTTACTAAAGAGCTATAGTTCTCTATAAGGCTACTAATAAAGCTTAATAATATTTTATAAAATAATAAATTACTAATGCTCTTTATATCTATTATAGATTTAATATAAAATTAACTTATTAACTAATACTATAGTTAAAGGTTTATATTTAGTGTAAGAAAGGTAGCTAGTATAGCCCCTATAAGCTTTTAAGTATTAATAGTAAAATATATATAGTAAAAATACTTAATAGTATAGTAAGGTTCTATAGCATTATTATAAAACCCTATATATATACTAAAATACCTAACTATACTCTAAGTATTATAGAAAAAAAGGAAGAGAAGCTATATAATATTTATAAAGTAACTATAAAGAATAAAAACACCTTTTAAACCCTTTATTAAAGCCTAGAATGCCTAAAAAAGCGTTTTTCTTATACTAAAGATTATAAAGAGATAGTACTATACTTATAAGCTAAAGAGCTAGGGAAGATAAGCTAAAGGCTATAAAGCTAACTAAAGAAGCACTTTATTACCTTTTTAGTTAATAAGCTATTAAAGTAGTCCTTTACTACTTTCTATAGTAATAGGTATTTAAAGGGGGATTTTATTAGTTTCTATAAAGGATTTATTAAAAAGAGAGGTATAAAAAAGAAGAAATATAAAAATAATATACTAAGGAATTTAGTAATATAGAGGGAATTTAGAATATTTTAAGCTAAAGTAAAAAAAGGGAATTAAACTAAAGAGAGGGAGTATCCCTTAAGGAAGCCTTTTTATAAAAGTAAATTTATTATTACCCCTTATAATATACTTAAGAAAAGAGAAAAAGCTAGTATTAAAAGAGAGGTATATAAGAGAAAAATAATAAAAAGGTAATAATACTAAGGGAATTTAAAGGGGGGGGTAATATTAAAGGGATTAATAGTACTAAATAAATTTATTATTACTACTTATAATAGCTTTAGTATATATATTAGTAGCTTAAGGTATTATTATTATTATTATTATTATTATTACACTAGTTAGGCTTGTAAGCCCAATACTAGTACCTCCGCTACTTAAACTATATAGGAAAAACCCTAGCATAGGGAGGAAAACCTATATATAACCTTTTTCTGTGTTCTATAGCGGAGCTATAGTAGCTTTATGCTAGTTTTAATTGTAAAAAGTAGTACGCTACTAGCTAAACTTAACTAGTATTATAGGAGAGTGTATAGTGTAAAATAGGAATTAGACTAGGTTAGTAGAGGTGCAGTAATAATGCAGATTGCCCTTAGGGGTGGTTTATAAGTTATAGTAAGTTACCTTAAGTGCTTAGCTTATTTTTTATACTAGTCCCTAGCTAATTCCCTTAGGTTACTACCTCCTTACCTAAAACCTTCCTTTAGCTTCTATGCCTTTATAGCATTAGCTATACTAGCTAGTAGCTAGCTATTATTAGACTAACTATTAGCTATTTATTAGTTATATAATAAAAAAAGAAAAAAATACTATATTTACTCCTTTCTCTTTATTTTTAAGCTTTTCCCTTCTTTCTTCCTTCTTTATTTATTACTTTTATTATAAGTATACCTCTATTTCTATTTTTATAGCAGTACTGCCCTATTACTGCCCTAGACTAACTATAGTATCTTTAAAAATACTGCCTACTCTTATAATAAAATTAATTATTATACTTAGGGTAAGTACTAGTCCTTTTCTAATGCATTACTACTATTAACCCTTATATAGCTAGGCTAATTATAAGCCTAGTCCTATAAAGCTTACTTAATATAAGCTAAAAATATTAAAAAGTAGTGCTATAGCACTAAAGGTTAGTGCCCCCTTCTAACCTATACTATTCTTATTGCTAAGTTAAGTAGGTATTAGTAATATATACTTTAAGTATATAAAAGTAAAAAAGACTTATTTAGGCATAAGTATTATATTCTTTATCTATATTAATAGCTAAGTAGTAGCTAATTAATTCTATAGCTAAATTTAAACATTATATTATACTAAGAGGCTATTAAATAAGTTATAAATATATAGGACCTCTATACCTTTAGGGAGTTTATTAATATAAGTATAAGGCAGCTAAGATATAGTTTTATAGTAATATTAATATAATACTAATATATAGCTAAGCTATAGAGTATAATACTACTTAGAAAAAGGTAGTTTAATTTATAAAGTAGGTAGGCTTATTTACTAATATAGTAATATAGGTTAGCAGTAGTGTTATAGTAGCTTTAGCCTTAACCTTAGTTAAGGGTAAGTTATTACTATAAACCTATTATATTATTAATATACTAAAGGAATTAAATAATATTCTATAAAATAGGCTTACTATAGTTACTATATAGAGCTATATTAAGGAGGTAGTAGAGGAGGAGAAGGGGATAGAAAAGAAAAGGGGGGGGGTAGAGGAGGAGGGGGGGGAGCTAGGGGCTAAGGGGGTATAGGCCTAGGGCTAGTATAGGCACGCTATACTTATTTTCTATTTTCTTAGCTACTATATTTATTTTTCTTTAAAAATAAGTTATATATTCTAATAATCTATACTAGCTATAATATCTATATAGCTTCCCACTGCCTCTATGCCTATACTACATTAGGTGCTATATAGTATTATATCTTTAATATCCTTAGCTTATTAATCTTATAAGCTTTTTATAAGCTAAAACTAAGGGATATACCCTATTAATATAAGCTACTTAGTAAGAGTAGTTGCTAGCTTATTATTTTTTAAAGCCTCCCTAACTTTATATTAGTTTTATACTAAGTATGCGCTTATATTAATAGGGTAAAGATAGTTAAAATTTTTATAGAATAGTAAAATATAGTAATAGTCTTTATTATTAGCCTAGTAACTATATATTAGTAATTCTACCTTAGAAATACATTAGCTAAAGAGAAAAGCATTAAGTCTAATTTATTCTATATATATTTATATAAGCACTATAGATTTATGCTTAGTTAGGCTTAAGTAAAGGTAGATAACTTTAGTAGTAAAAATAAAGCTAGGGTTAAGCTTTACTACTATATAGTTAATGTTAGTCTAGCGCGCTTATATAGTAGCCTACTCTTAATATTAGTAGTTCTTTTATTCTAAGGTAAGTGCTTTAGTTAGAGAGAGCTTTAGTAAGTAGTTATAGAGTTAGTTTAGGAATAGTATATAGTTTAGGCAGTTATCTAGGTGTAGTAGGCGGCTACGCCCTTAGCGTATTAGTCTGTATCTAAGTTAAGCTATTATTATAGCGTAGGTGCTATAAATATGCTTAGCTATTTTATTAGCTTTTATTTATTAATAAAAGTAAAGTAAATAGTAGTTAAGGTAAAGGTTAATTAAGGCTATAGCTGCCTTAGTTTTAACTAGGGTATATAGTATTACTTTAAATACACTAGTTACTGTTTTTAAGCACTTAGTTTATTTAGAAATAAATACCTTAGCTATACCCCTAGCTTTACTGCTAACTTTAGTAGGGGTATAGTGTAATTCTATACTATATATAATTATACTCTAAATAACCTATATATATAAGAGTTATATATTATATAATAAGTATCCTTAAGTTAAAGCCACTAGTAATATAAGTATAAGCTACTGCTATACTAATTTTAACTTAACCTAACTTTAGTATACTTTTTAGTAAAGCTTATAATAAACCTATACCTTAAAAAAGCAGGCAGACTAAACTAGTTACACTATATTAGTGCTAAGTTAGACTAATAACGTAATTATAGTGCACTACCTAGTAAAGTATATAAGTTTACTCTTTCCTAGATTAAACTTAAGACCTAATTCTTAGGACTAGTCTTAGTAAATTACCTAGGCAGCCTTAAGGCAATCCTACGTCTCCTCTGCTATACGCCTATATATAAGTATATTTATATTATTAGAGAAGCCTATAATAAGTATAGAATATACTACTTAGAGCTTAATATATAAGGGGGTAATATAAAGTAGGAAGAGAATAAGAGAGATTAAAGACCCTTATAGTATACTTATAGTTATAGGTAAAGAGCTTATAGATTTACTATTAAAATAAAGGTTAGTAGTGTGTTTAGTAGTAAAGGAGTAAGTCTATACTACTATCTATATAAGGATTTTAGTAGCTATAAGGGTATAAGTTAGTCTCTTATAGTAAATAGTGTTAAAGGCTGCTAATATATCTAGTTAGAGCAGCAATGCAATACTACTATAGTGCTACGCTACGCGCACTAATTCTACTAAAATACTTAGTGTAACCTCTATTAACCTATTTACTTTATTACCTATTTATAGGTTAGGCAGTGTACTGCTTAATTTAGCTATAAGGGTAAGCTAACTTACTACTACTACCTTTATTACTTTACTAATAATACTAAAAAGTAAGATAAAGCGCTAGACCCTTACTCTTTACTGCTTTATTAAGGTTTTGCTTAGCTTATAAAGAATAATAACTTTTACTTACTAAAATAAAGCTAGGTAGTAGCTAATGTAGTAGCATGCATTAAGTAGGTAGGTAAGGATTCTAGCTAATAGCTTGCTATATACTTTAAGGTAATTAGCCACTAGAACTATCCCTAACTAAAGCACTTGCCCTAAAATAGAAGGACTACTAGCACTAAGAAAGAACCACTATATAGGCGCGCTAGACTTATATTAGCTATATAGCGGTAGAGCTTAACCCTAACTTTACCTCCACTGCTAAAGTTATTTACCTCTACTTAGGCCTTACTAAGTATAAATCTATAGTGCTTATATAAATATATATAGAATAAATTAGACTTAATACCTTTCTTTTTAGCTAATATATTTCTAAGGTAGAATTACTAATATATAGCTACTAGGCTAATAATAAAGACTACTACTATATTTTACTATTTTATAAAAATTTTAACTATCTCTACCCTATTAATATAGGCATACACTTAGTATAAAACTAGTATAAAGTTAGGGAGGCTTTAGAAAATAATAAGCTAGCAACTACTCTTACTAAGTAGCTTATTTTAATAAAGTATATCCCTTAGTTTTAGCTTATAAAAAGCTTATAAAATTAATAGGCTAAGGATATTAAGAATATAATACTATATAGCACTTAGCATAATATAGGCATAGAGGTAGCGGGAAGCTATATAATAGGCTAAGTGCTTAAGTTTCTTATCTTACACTATACACTCTCCTATAATGCTAGTTAAGTTTAGCTAGCGGCACACTACTTCTTATAATTAGAACTAGCGCGGAGCTACTATAGCTCCGCTATAGAATATAGAAAAAGGTTATATATAGGTTTTTCTCCCTATGCTAGGGTTTTTCCTATATAGTTTAAGTAGCAGTGGTACTAGTATTGGGCTCACAAGCCTGACTAGAGTAATAATAATAATAATTAAGGTTTTAAATACCTTTAATAAGAAAACTTTAAATAATAATAATAACTTTAATTTAAAAACATAGAGCTTTATTATATAAGTTTTAATACTAAAATATAAATTAATTATTATTATTACACTAGTTAGGCTTATGAGCCCAATACTAGTACCTCTGCTACTTAAACTATATAGGAAAAACCCTAGTATAGGGAGGAAAACCTATATATAACCTTTTTCTGTGTTCTGTAGCAGAGCTATAGTAGCTCTACGCTAGTTCTAATTATAAGAAGTGGTATGCCGCTAGCTAAACTTAACTAGCATTGTAAAAGAGTGTATAGTGTAAAACTAGAATCAGACTGGGTTGGTAGAGGCGTAGTGATAACGTAGATTACCCTTAGGGGTGGTTTATAATACATAGTAAGTTGCCTTAAGCGCTTAGCCTATCTTCTACGCTAGTCCCTAGCTAATTCCCTTAGGTCGCTGCCCCCTTACCTAAAATATTTCTCTAGCTTCTATGCCTTTATAGCATTAGCTACGCTAGCTAGTAGCTAGCTATTATTAGACTAACTATTAGCTATCTATTAGTTATATAATAGAAAGAGAAAGAAACACTATATTTACTCTTTTCTCTTTATTTTTAGGCTTTTCTCTTCTTTCTTCCTTCTTTATTTATTACTTCTATTATAAGTATGCCCTTATTCTTATTTTTATAGCAGTGCTGCCCTATTGCCGCCCTAGACTAACTATAGTATTATTAAAAATGCCGCCTGCTCTTATAATAAAATTAATTCTTACACTTAAGGTAAGTACTAGTCTCTTTTTAATACACTGCTGCTGCTAACCCTTATGTAGCTAGGCTAATTATAGGCCTAGCCCTATAAAGCTTGCCTAATGTAAGCTAAAAACATTAAAAAACAGTGCTATAGCACTAAAGGTTAGTGCCCCCTTCTAACCTATACTGCTCCTATTGCTAATTTAAGTAGGTACTAGTAGTATATACTTTAAGTGTATAAAAGTAAAAAAGACTTATTTAGGCATAAATATTATATCTATTATTTATATTAATAGCTAGGCAGTAGCTAATTAGTTCTATAGCTAAATCTAAATATTATATTATATTAGGAGGCTGTTAAATAAGTTATAAATATATAAAACCTCTATGCCTTTAGGGAGTCTATTAATATAAGTATAAGGTAGCTAAGATATAGTTTTGCTGTAATGCTAATGTAATATTAATGTATAGCTAGGCTAAAGAGTATAACGCTGCTTAAAAAGAAGCAGTTTAACTTATAAAGTAGGTAGGCTTATTTACTAATATAGTAATATAAGTTAGTAGTAGTGCTATAGTAGCTTTAGCCTTAACCTTAGTTAAGGGTAAGCTACTGCTATAGACTTACTATATTATTAATACGCTAGAGGAACTAAATAATATTCTATAGAATAGGCTTACTATAGTTACTATATAGGGCTATATAAAGGAGGTAGTAAAGGGGGAGAAGAAGGTAAAGGAGGAGGGGTAGGGAGTAGAGGAGGAGAGGGGGGAGCTAGGGGCTAAGGGGGTATAGGCCTAGGGCTAGTATAGGTATGCTACGCTTATTTTCTATTTTCTTAGCTATTATGTTTATTTTTCTTTAAAAATAAATTATATATTCTAATAATCTATACTAGCTATAATATCTATGTAGCTTCCTACTGCCTTTATGCCTATACTATGCTAGGTGCTATATAGTATTATATCCTTAATATCCTTAGCCTATTAATTTTATAAGCTTTTTATAAGCTAAAACTAAGGGATGCACCCTATTAAAATAAGCCACTTAGTAAGAGCAGTTGCTAGCTTATTATTATTTAAAGCCTCCCTAACTTTACGCTAGTTTTATACTAAATATACGCCTGTATTAATAGGGTAGAGATAGTTGAAATTTTTATAGGATAGTAAAATATAGTAGTAGTTTTTATTATTAGCCTAGTAGCTATATATTAGTAATTCTACCTTAGAAATATATTAGCTAAAGAGGAAAGCGTTAAGTTTAATTTATTTTATATATATTTATATAAGCACTATAGATTTATACTTAGTTAGGCCTAAGTAAAGGTAGATAACTTTAGTAGTAGAAGTAAAGCTAGGGTTAAGCTCTGCTACTATATAGTTAATATTAGTCTAGTGTGCCTATATAGTAGCTTACTCTTAGTATTAGTAGTCCTTTTATTTTAAGATAAGTGCTTTAGTTAAAGAGGGCTTTAGTAGGTAGTTATAGGGTTAGTTTAGGAATAGTATATAGTTTAGGTAGTTATCTAGGTGCAGTAGGCAGCTATACCTTTAGTGCATTAGTTTACGTCTAAGTTAAGCTACTATTATAGTATAGGCGCTTTAGATATACTTAGCTATTCTATTAGCTTTTATTTATTAGTAAAAGTAAAGTAAATAGTAATTAAGGTAGAGGTTAATTAAGGCTATAGCTACTTTAGTTTTAACTAAAGTATATAGTATTACCTTAAATATATTAGTTACTATTCTTAGGTACTTAGTTTATTTAGAAATAAATACCTTAGCTATACTCTTAGCTTTACTGCTAACTTTAGTAGGGGTATAGTGTAATTTTATGCTATATATAATTATACTTTAAATAACCTATATGTATAAGAGTTATATATTATATAATAAGCATCCCTAGGTTAAAGCTACTAGTAATGTAAGTGTAAGCTACTACTATATTAGTTTTAACTTAACCTAACTTTAGTATACTTTTTAGTAAAGCTTATAATAAATCTATACTTTAAGAAAGTAGGTAGACTAAACTAGTTACACTATATTAGAGCTAAGTTAGACTAGTAATATAATTATAGCATACTACTTAGTAAAGTGTATAAGTTTGCTCTTCCCTAAATTAAACTTAAGACCTAATTCTTAGAATTAGTTTTAGTAAATTACCTAGGCAGCCTTAAGGTAATCTTATATCTTCTTTACTATATGCCTATATATAAGTATATTTATATTATTAAAAAAGCCTATAATAAGTATAGAATATACTACCTAGAGCTTAGTATATAAAGGGGCAATGTAAAGTAGGAAGAGAATAGGAGATATTAAAGACCCCTATAGTATACCTATAGTTATAGGTAGGGGGCTTGTAGATTTATTATTAAAATAGAGGTTAGCAGTGTATTTAGTAGTAAAGGAGTAAGTCTATGCTGCTATCTACATAGGAATTCTAGTAGCTATAAGAGTATAAGTTAGTCTCTTATAGTAAATAGTGTTAAAGGCTACTAATATATCTAGTTAAAGTAGTAATATAATACTACTATAGTACTATACTATATATATTAATTCTACTAAAACACTTAGTGTAACCTCTGTTAACCTATCTACTTTATTGCCTATTTATAGGTTAGGTAGTGTATTACTTAACTTAGCTGTAAGGGTAAGCTAACTTATTACTGCTGCCTTTATTACTTTACTAATAATACTAAGAAGTAAGATAGGGTGCTAGGCCCCTGCTTTTTGCTGCTCTAATAGGGTCTTACCTAGCTTATAAAGGATAATGACTTTTACTTGCTAGAATAAAGCTAGGTAGTAGCTAATATAGTAGTATGCATTAAGTAGGTAGGTAAGGGTCCTAGCTAGTGGCTTGCTATATACTTTAAGGTATTTAGCTAAAAGTTTGTCTAGTCCTAGCGCCTTCTAGCTAGCTATACTCTTAATAATACTATAGATTTTATTAGCATTAAAGTGGTTTTTTAATAAAAACGTTATAGTATTAAGGTAGTTATTAAGATCCTTTAATATATTATTAAAATAGGCTTAGGAGAAAGGGAAGAAATAGTTAGCTAGTATAGCTGCTTTCTCTTAGTATAACTTAGTAGTTATAGCGTCTATACCCTTACCTTAAATAAAAGTAGGGATTTACTACTATTCTAGTAGTAGTTTACTATAGAGCTATGCCTAGCGTTTAAGTTTCTATAGGTCTTCTCTATAGGTAGTAGCTACTTTAATAGTAAAGCGCTAAGCACTATACCTTTTATTACTAATAGTTTAGTATTGCATTTAGGCTGCGTTAGTAGTAAGTTATTAGTTCTCTTTAGTATAGAACGTTTGCTACTATTATAATACTCTCTTAGTATTCTAGGTAGCTTCTTTAGTATAGTAGTTCTACTATAAGTTTAGCTTAAAACTGCCTTAGGGTTCCCTTAGAACTACTAGGTCTATAATAAATTAAAGCTTAGTTATTATTTATTTTATATAGCTATTAATTTCTAAAGGTATTTAGAGTAGGGGTTTAGTAAGGTTGTAGCAGAACTGTATTACTACCTTAGCTACTATAAGGTTATCTTTTATATATAACTATTTAAAATAAAGCAGGTAGTTGCTGCATAGCCTTAGGCTAGTGCTAATATAAATAACCTATAGGATATAGTTAGATCTAGTAAGGTCTAGTCCCCCTATAAATTTAGCTTCTATATTATAGGTAACCTAAGTATAGTCTATAGTGCTATCCCTTTTACCCTATATTCTTTAAGTTACTTTACCCTATAGTATTATAAGTTTAAGCTGCTACTGTGTTATTAGTGTAAGGAGTGTATTGCTTCTTATTAAGGTTTAGCTATAATAGTTCTAAAGTAGGTAGTATTAGTTAAAGTCTTCTATAAAAACGCTATAGTTTAGAGATAGGGCTACTATAAAGTTAAGGAGGGGTAATATTTAATTAGGTTTATAGGTTAAGGAATATAATAAGTAAATATAGTATTCTACTAATATTATTAAGCATTAGTCCTTACTTATATATATTAACTATGCCTTAGGCCTATACTAATAGTTTATATAAATTATAGTATAGCTACCCTAAGCAGTAAGTTAGAAGCAGCTAAGGCTAGGGTTAGGTAGTTTACTATTTATAGTTCCTAGCTTCTATATTACTATTATATTAGTTTTAGGTTAAGACTCTAGCGCTAGATATATAAGGTAGGTTTTTTTCTATATATTCTAATATATAACCTCTATTATATACTCTATATAGTATATTAGGTTAGGCTTAGCTTATTTAATACTATAGTAGCTATAGGTTATTAACTTAGGAAGGCCTTTATAGTAGCTTATAAGCGCTATATTAATTTTAGTCTAGTGTTAAGGAGGTAGGTATATAGTCTACTAACTTACTTTTACAGTAAAGCCTCCTATAATAGTAAATTACTTATATTTTTTCTCTAGCTATAGCTAAATACCTTTATTTAACTATCTTTCTTTAGTATAGAAGGTTTAGTAAAGGCTAGGGGCTATGCTAGGTATATAGTGTATATATAGTTTTATTGTTTATTTATAATATTATATATGCATAACTATATAGGGTAAGGTTCTAAGCAGTTAATATAGCGTTTCTATATAGCTCCTAATAGTACTAAGTATAATTATTTACCCTTTTTATGCTAACTAGATATATAGTAGCTATACCTTAAGGGTAATGCATAGTATATAGCTATATAGCTAAATTTAAAGCATTTAAAGCATTATTAGGGATAGATAGTATTATTATAAAGCTTAGCTTTAAATATCTTAGCTTTATAAATAATTCTAGTATAGTATAGCCTATTTACTACGTTAACTCTATTAATAGTAATAATTAAGGGGGATTAGGTTATAATACTATATAGCTTCTATACTATAACCTTTACTAAACCTTACCTATTAGCTATAATTATATTTTAAAGGATATTATTCTTCTCTTAGTTCTATATATAGTATATAAAAAAGCCCTTAATAATAATACTAAATATATATTAGTTTAGTATTACTTTTAGGCTAAAATTAGTGCTAACCTAGGCTATATTATTAGTATAAGGCTTTGCTATATTTTAGAATATAATTATAGTATTACTGCTATAAAGGTAATGCACTACTATAGCGGTATTAGTACTAGTAACTTAGTTAATAATAGTAATTATTTTTTTAGGTAAGTAGTTTTATATAGCTTTAGCTATTATACTGCCTTTAATAATAATTTTATAGTAAATATAAGGCAGTACTACTACTATTATAGCCTAGATCTATTAAATAGGTAGTTAAGTAATGCCTTTAATAGCAATGCTAGCTTAGCTTAAAGCTATTATATTTCTAGTATTAATAGCCTTCTTTACTACTTATTTAATAACTTTTTCTAAGTTTTTAATTATAATAGGCTTATTAAGTAATAGTAAGGTTAATTCTATTAATATTTTAGTATAGGTTTAAGGCATAAGGAGGCTATATTAGGTATGTATTAAGGCTATATTATTAATATAAAGGATAATATTTTATACACTCTTTAGCACTATAGCTAGTATAAGTTTAGCTATCTTATTATATTTAA